>CABFVZ010001316.1:91435-114403 GCA_902151445.1 Timema monikensis
TTCCTCTACTATCTCATGTACTCCAACATCCTCATTACATGTCCATACCATCTCAGTCTTGCTTCCTCTACTATCTCATGTACTCCAACATCCTCATTACATGTCCATACCATCTCAGTCTTACTTCCTCTACTATCTCATGTACTCTCTGTATCCCAACTCTTTCCCAGATAACTTCAATCCTAATCTTGTTTCTCCTCATGACAGCTAACATGCTCCTTACAAACCCCATTCCCATCGCCTCCACTTTTCTAGTATCTCTTACACTCGCTGTCCATGTTTCTGCTGTATGTGTGACAAAGGGTACAAATTACGCCCTGTACAACACTTCCTTACACTTCAAGGGTATTTCTCTTCTCAATAGCAGGTCTCTTATAGAGCTATAGAACTCTCTTGAAAAAAAATAAAAAGTTTTAGTGATCCTGGAATAGATATTTTTATATTTTATTGTTATATCTAGCCAACTTATTCTCCAAGCCATAATTCAGCCTGGTGCCCTAATCCAAAGAACCTGTACATATAACCTTGAG
This sequence comes from Timema monikensis, assembly GCA_902151445.1. Classification (NCBI taxonomy): domain Eukaryota; kingdom Metazoa; phylum Arthropoda; class Insecta; order Phasmatodea; family Timematidae; genus Timema; species Timema monikensis. The sequence goes on from CABFVZ010001316.1 coordinate 91,966, forward strand.
ATTTAAAAACTTTGTGAATAGTGTCTCATTGGTCAAGCATTAGCGTGTAAAGTCAATTCGATTTTCGTATCAAAGTTCTTATCCACTGAATCGTGCGTGTTTGCGACACGCCATTTATACAGGAGTCATTTAATTATCAAGTGTAAGGATGAGCACCAAATAATTTCCAAATTGAAAATAACAAATTTCACGCTTTATACTTTTGCCAATGTACAACTCAACTTTCTACCGGGTCCACGCCAGTTATGTGAACAGAAATACAAACAAAGACACTGTTGCATGTGTGAAAAAGAGCCAAATTTACATTATTTCTACTTAACGTGTTTGTATAGTGGGAACGTGGCATGGATGTACTTATAAAAATTGATCAAAATAAAATACATAGCATTTTGATCGGCACTGATTCACTACCCGAAAATAAAAGCCGCCGGTTTTATAATTTGACACATGAGCAAAAGAACGTACAGAGCAACCCTTCAAACTGTGTTCACACAGTATAGTTTAGTTAATAGCGTGTCTTACTACCAGTTCGGGTTATACACCTGCATACTAATACCCTAATATGTTGGGGATTAGGAAGGTTTATTATTATTATTATTAGCACCGCGTCTTACTACCCATTCGGGTTATACGCACTTACGCTAATGTGTATTGGTAGGGTGATTGTGAAATCAGATAAATATGTGCCGGGACCGAGGATTGAACCCCGGCCGCCATCATAGAAGTCTGACACCTTACCCCTAGACCACCAGGTCACCATTAGGAAGGTTAAATTTAGAGGAAGTGCACCCACATTTGTGTGGGATTGTTGAAAACAGTTGACTTCGACATTTTCTAATGTATTATAGGAAGACCTCTCACCTCACGAGTTGCATCGGCGAATCCCTTTGTTTGGCATAAATTAAAGAAAATATTCTCAAAACAATCAAAGTACGGGGGGAAATAAGGGCACATGTATACAATAAACAAGAAATATAGCTGAGATATTCTGAAAGAATGTAAATGAAAAGGTTTGGGTCAAAGTTTTTAAACAATATCAAATTACTTGATTTAAAAAAAAAAAATCACTAGTTCAAGAATCAATTTAGTTAAGCTGCAATGATACGTCATTTGAGCCGAATAACTGTCACGAGTATATCATCTCCCAAAAGATTCCACCTGATTGACCTATTTATAGCCTGGAAGAGGACATAAGTGCCTAGAATCACTTGCTGGTATCAACCGCATCCAGCCCCGTCAATGGTGATGAAACAAATCAAGAGATGCAGAGATTCTTCTTGCACTTCTTTTTAATTATTATTATTAGTTATTTAAGGTATTTAACATGCACTTTCTGAACCAGCTGATTATAACAGCACATGACTTACGAACTAACTTAAATCTATAACAGAGACAATACCCAGCTCCCAGCCATTAATTCATCACTATAAAAGGTTGAACCCTCATTTATCTCAATGATACATTTTTCAGCCACAACAAGAATCAAACCGGGGAGTTTTAACTCAGTAGACAGACACGATACCGAATCTGCTAAGGTGTTGGACTACAGGAAAAGGCAAAATAAAAAGAGCAATGGCCCACTATTCTACTCAAGAGGAACACATAATTAACATTCTGAGAGAACAGGAAGGAAATGTTCAACATTGGTACCACCTTAACTCTAATGCCTTGGTGTGTATTTCATTGGGAGGACAATTATTTATAGCTTGTTTACTTGCAGGTATTAGGAAAAAAATGTTTAGTTTCCTTTTTACTTCTATATAGATTCGAAAAATGTTTTGAAAGCAATCACTCCTGAGTGATCACTTCTCTTTGCTAATGGTTAACTTTGAGGTGTACTCGAAAAATTTACATTTCTTTACCTTGCTTGTCTTTTATACCCATCTCAAATTTGTCAAGAAGCATGAAATCTAAACGTGTTCCAAACGTGCAACTGGATTAGCTCACTTTTAGTAAAAACAAAGAAGACAGAACATAATAATCAACCCTGTTGGGAGCAAATCTATAAGTGATACACCTAGAGTTATTAAAATCGTCCAACACTACAATCAGGGTGGCTACAAGACTTTTACTATAAAATTTAGTACTTTTCCAGAAAACATTAAAAATATTACCACCTCAAACATTTTTGCAGTTTTTCTTTGTGAATGGAAATTTTACTATTTGTTAAATCGCATACATATTTTCGAAACAAACCTAACGTCTAATAAGCATCAACAATTTCTATTCAGTATTAATGTTTTATACATATGTTATTAGAGAAACCCTGTTTTACCTCTCGTGTTAACAATGAGATATATATGCAATGGATTTGGTTAACCTAATAAAACAAATCTCTCACTTTTGTTTATATGTTTAAGTGCAAAGATAAACAAGTATTTAAATTCTCTGACTTATCCTTATTTTTGATTAAATTCCCTGGACATCTCTCTATCTGTAGCCACCATGACAGTATATTTTTATGAAAATTGGACTATATACAAAATTGCGAATGCAGTGTAAAGATATGTAGATTTCGAAATTAACTCTTTGGAGACTTAAAGGGAAGAGGAACAAAATTTCTGAAATTTTTCAAAGCATCATTTATAAATATGCATTCATGATATATATTATTAGTATTGTTATCAGCACCACGTCTTACTAGCCGTTCGGGTTATACGCACTTACGCTAATGTGTAATGGTAGGGTGATTGTGAGATGAAATGGAGGAGCTACAGTTTAACGTGGAATCCAGAACCACGGTGGAGGCCTGGCATTCCACACATTCACAAGTTGTGATTATTACTTCTTGTGAGAGGTTACATGATAAAAAAATGCAGAGATTATGGTGAATAGTTTTTATTTTTGCTGTTGTGTGAGACGTCTTAACCAATATCAACTGCACACTATGAGTATATTTTAAAAGAGTAGTAGTTTAATTATTTAAAATAGGTCTGTTTTGAATACACGAATTATATCGAGCCCCTGTCTTTTGATCGAGGTTTTGAAACTCAAACCCTAGTGCAAAGAAGAAAATTTACTAGAAGTCTTGTAAGCACATCATTAACTGGGGAAAAAGACCCACAGGTATAAGAAGGAATAAAAACTAAAAAACTGTTACAACTTGTATTAAAGTATCACAAAACTGTTAATTGTTTAAATTCAAATTAACTTAAACTCCAAAGTAACATCTCTTAAAAAATAATGGATAGAACCTTAAATATACAAATAGGTGATTTCCTTCCTAGATTAAATCTTTATTTCTTCTAAGAAAACCACCCTTCTTTATTTATGTTCTTTACCCGAGTCCATCGATGTTTCATACATAGACCTCTACTCAAAACCCACTGGGAGCACCCTTCGTCTATACATGTTGCCCAGCTAAAAAATGGTTCATACATTAACCTCCCTTATGAATATTCCTAGAGCACCCTTCTTCTTTACAAATTGACCGATCCGGTCATGTTTATTACATTAACCTCTCCTCAAAACCCCTTTATTGCACCATTCTTCTTTACATTTCGGGCGAGATTCTACGGTTTAAAACATTTAATTTTCCTCACAGCACATTTAAAGCACCCTTATTCTTTTTTACATGTTAACCAGGCCAAATAATGTTTCACACATTTACCTTCCTTACGAGCATTGTTAGATTACCTTTCTTCTTTAAAAGTTACGTGGGTTTCTCCATGTTTAATACATTTACCTCCCCTTATAGCTCTTCTAGTGCACACTTCTTCTTTAGTATGCCAGAGTCTCTCCATGTTTGTAACATTTTCTATTCCTCACAGCCCATTTAGTGCAGCCTTCTTCTTTACAAGTATTTCGGGGCCCTCCATGATCAATACACATACCTCCGCTCATAGGCGACTTGTGGCACCCTTCTTCTTTACATGTTCTCTTAATCCCTCCATGATTAATACACTTACCTCCCCTTTTAGGCCACTTGTAGCACCCTTCTTCTTTACAAGTATTTCGGGGCCCTCCATGATCAATACACATACCTCCGCTCATAGGCGACTTGTAGCACCCTTCTTCTTTACATATTCTCTTATTCCCTCCATGATTAATACACTTACCTCCCCTCATAGGCCACTTGTGGCACCCTTCTTCGTTACATCTGGTGATAGTTCCTCCATGTTTGAAACATTTACCTCCCCTCTTAGGCCACTTGTAGCACCCTTCTTCTTTACATATTATCCTTGTCCCTCCATGTTTTATACATTTACCTCCCTTCCAACACCCCTTGTGGCAACCTTCTTCTTTACATCTTGGCTTAATTCCTCCATGTTTTAAACATTTACCTTCAGTCACAGCCCATTTAGTGCAGCCTTCTTCTTTACATGTGTTTCGGGGCCCTCCATGAATAATACACATACCTCCCCTCATAGGCGACTTGTGGCACCCTTCTTCTTTACATATTCTCTTAGTCCCTCCATGATTATTACACTTACCTCCCCTAATAGGCCACTTGTAGCACCCTTCTTCATTACATGTTGTCCTTGTCCCTCCATGTTTTATACATTTACCTCCCTTCCTGCACCCCTTGTGACACCCTTCTTCTTTACATCTTGTCTTAGTCCCTCCATGTTTTACACATTTACCTTCAGTCACAGACCATTTAGAGCACCCTTCTTCATTACAAGTTACCTTGGTCCTTTCCCGTCTATTACAATTAATTCCACCCCCCGTCCATTTATACCATTCTTCTCCTTTAGAGACTGTAGTAAGGTCTTCTTTACATTTAGCTTCGTTTTTTTTATTTTTTAAGGAATGGGTTATCAAATTAATGAATTTGCTTTGAGAAGTCTCATACTGTCCCATTATACTTGACAATTTAAGGTTTTCTTGCTGATTCTGTAAAATAATTGTTTAAAAAAAACAATAGAATTATTATAATAATCTTAAAAATGAACCTGGTTTGTTTTACCTTTAAAAATAGTAATTCATAATGTAATTCTAATCGAAGGAGACTTGGATAAATTAATTTTACATCACTCATCATTTGAAATACAAATTCAAATATAGTAATATCCTTATTATTATTATTATTATTATTATTAGCACTGCGTCTTACTACCCGTCCTGGTTATACGCACTTACGCTAATGTGTAATGGAAGGGTCATCGTGAGATGAAATGAAGGACCTACAGTTTAACGTGGAATTCGAACCAAGGTGGCGGCCTGGCATTCCCCACATTCACAAGATGTATTGTCAGAGGTGTAGGAAGGGTTTGGAAATCAGATAAATCTGTGCCGGGACCGAGGATTGAACCCCGGCCGCCAGCACTGAAGTCTGACACCTTACCCCTAGACTACCAGGTCACCCAGTAATATCCTGGTTATAGTCTAGGTTGAAAAGGGTTGTTACTTTCTATTTTAGTTATTAACCTCTATTCTCAACAAATTACTTATTAAACCATCTTTCTTACATCTCCCAAACTCATTCCTATTATTGGTAATATAATAAATCATTCAGTGAAGAAAATGAACAATATGATCTAGGATAAACTGAATTCAACTTCCCATACCTTGCAACAAAGCAGTAGCCAAGAGTCCATAGCTTGTCCCCACAACACCACTCATAGGAGACAAAACTTCCTTTGCCTCACTTTTTGGCCTACCACACTCCCTCCCATCAAAAGCCTGCTTTAATCAGACCAACTCCACGTCCTCCAATAAATTCAATAGAGAACACAGCTCGAGCTGCATACCAAAACTTCAATACTTAAGAGAGAGAGAGAGGCCTATCAAGGCTTAAAAATAAACGAGAACTTATGATCCTCTCTGCAGACAACCACAGTAATCCATTAACCAATCGACCTATATCAATGAAGCCCAGCGACAGCTTGTAAATGAATTCGACAATACTTCAATTTTCAAAGCAACCATCCTCTTCGTGTAAAACACACTCTACCCTATAGTCTAACTACCAGAACCAAACATGTGTGTTCTGAGGAAGAAGACCTTAACAAGCAATGTCAACAACTCTTCAAGGCTTACACAGCTCGAGGATACCCTAAACACAAATAAACATAACCCTATCCAATCAAGAGTCTATCAAGAAACAACATTCCAATAACATACTGCTCACCACTCTATATTATGAAGGACTAGACTAGACCAGCTAAGAAGACAGAACATAATAATCAACACTGTTGGGAGCAAATCATTAAGTGATACACCTAGAGGTATTAAAGTTAAGGTAGTTCAATCGTCCAACACTACAATCAGAGTGGCTACAAGACTTTTACTATACAATTTACTACTTTTCCAGAAAACATTAAAAATATTCCTGCCTCAAACTTTTTGCAGTTTTTCTTTGTGAATGGAAATTTTACTGTTTGTTAAATCACATACATATTTTCGAAACAAACCTAACGTCTAAACATCAACATTTTCTATACAGTATTAATGTTTTATACATATGTTGTTAAAGAAACCCTGTTTTACCTCTCAAGTTAACAATAAAATATATAGGCAATGGATTTGTAACCATAGCTCTAAAATTAGAGGGGCTCAAATACACGAAAAGAAAATATAATCTAATGCTATTAAAAAAGGATAAATAAACAAATAGGAGTGAGCAGAGTGAATTACTGTTTTGACAATGCTGGGTACATAATACGTCCCCAGTGCACGCAACTCAATCCTAGATTTGGAAAAAACTACGGTCCTCGTTCAAAGATATATAAATATCGTACTTTCCTAAACCTAGGGATAACATGGCTTAAATATAATATTAAAAGATTGCAAGTCATAAATAGCAAGTTTATTAAATGAATGCCAAATTTTAACAACATGCATATATTTAGAAGAAATTTAAATTTGTTCCGCATAGATACAATAACAGCAATGACCTTGAATATGCGCAACTATAAACATCGATATTTCCCAAAAGGAAATTATTTTATAAAAATTTTAATGTTTTTAATTAAATACCATGGAAATATTACGCAAAACAAAGTTAAGTCAATGTCTATGAATACAAAACATAATGCATAGCATTACTAGATTTGAATATTACTATATATAATAATATAGATAATTTCTCCCAAATAAAACATTACCGAATTAAATATGAAATATACTCCACAAGTTAAGCAGTTCAAAGTTAATTCAATTTTTATGAATACCAAGCATAAAGCATAACATTACTAATTTTAAATATTCTTACATAATGTTTTTCATGAACTCTCCCAAGTACATCCTTAACAAACTAATTATGAAATATAATTCACAAGTTAAGCAGTCCAAAGTTAGACTTCACTAATTAATATTTTTTTAAAAAATGGCCGAAAGAGAATTTTGAATAGTTACAAGTTTATCATTACGCCGAAAGTGAATTTCTCCTTACATTTTAAATAAGTCCTTGAAGAGACTGCTTCGTCTTACTACTTCAACGCCCAGTCCAAGAGTGCAGTCTATTTTCATGGACGTTCTTTTATACGATGCACAAAACTCGTTGAAAAGGCGAGACGGGATCAAAAGAGTGGGGATCAAAGAGTTTAACACAAAGGGAGGGGGGATGTGCATGACAACGGAAGTCTATTTATTCTAGAAACGTCTGGCTTAAACTGGCCCCTTCTACTCTTCTCATTCTCGTTGGGCGGCATTGAGCATGGTGGCAGTCTCTAGCAGGCGAGGTTTGATTCATGGCTCAAAGCTGGCAGTTGTTTGCGGGATGATAATGTGGCCAGACGTGTTGTTATTAGTTCGTACATAGCCTGGACTGTGAGATTGGGTAAATGTAGTTGTTGTTGACTTGTCCATTTTTATTTTACTTTTAGCTAAAATTGCTACAGATTTTGTTATCCTAAAGAAAACAAATCTCTCACGTTTGTTTATATGTTTAAGTGCAGAGTTAGACAAGTATTTAAATTCTCTGACTTTTACTTATTTTTGATAAAATTCCCTGACATCTCCCTATCTGTAGCCACCATGACACTATATTTCTTTGAACAGTGGACTATATACAGAATTGCGAGTGGAGTGTAAAGATATTTTTCGAAACAAACTCTTTGGAGAATTAAAGGGAAGAAGAATCAAATTTCTGACATTTTTCAAAGTTCATTTTGAAGCATCATTTATAAATATGCATCAATGATATGATATATTATTAGTATTATTATTAGAACCGCGTCTGACTAACCATTCGGGTTATATGCACTTACGCTAATCTGTAATGATAGGGTGATTGTGGGATGAAATGGAGGAGCTACAGTTTAACGTGGGATCCGAACCACGGTGGGGGTCTGGCATTCCAAACATTCACAAGTTGTGATTATTACACTTCTTATGAGAGGTTACATGATACAAAAAACTGCAGAGCTTATGGTGATTAATTTTTATTTTTGCTGTTGTGTGAGACGTCTTAACCAATATCAACTGCACACTATGGGTATATTTTAAAATAGTAGTAGTTTAACTATTTAGAATAGTAGGTCTGTTTTGAATACACAAATTATATAGAGCCCATGTCTTTTGATCGAGGTTTTGAAACACAAAGGCTAGTGAACAGAAGAAAATTTACTAGAACAGTCTTGTAAGGACATAATTAACTGGGGAAAAAGACCCACAGGTATAAGAAGATAAAAAACTAATAAACTGTTACAACTTGTATAAAAGTAATCACAAAACTGTTAATTGTTTAAATTCAAATTAACTTAAAATCCAAAGTAACATCTCTTAAAAAATAATGGATAGAATCTTAAATATACGAATAGGTGATTTCCTTCCTAGATTAAATCTTTACTTCTTCTAAGAAAAGTACCCTTTTTAATTTATGTGTTTTACATGAGTCCATCGATGTTTCATACATATTACCTCCACTCAAAGCCCACATCAATGTTTCATACATATACCTCCACTCAAAGCCCACATCAATGTTTCATACATATACCTCCACTCAAAGCCCACTGGGAGAACCCAACTTCTTTATATGGTACCCAAACTAAATAATGTTTCATACATTTACCTCCCTTATGAGTATTCCTAGAGCACTCTTCTACTTTATAAATTGCCTGGATAACTCCATGTTTATTACATTTACCTCTCCTTAAAAACCCCTTTAGTGCACCCTTCTTATTTACATTTCGGCCGAAATTTACCATGTTTAGAACATTTACTTTTTTACACAGCCCATTTAGAGCACCTTTCTTCTTTACGTGTTAACCAGGCCAAATCCTGTTTAACACATTTACCTTCCTTATAAGAATTGTTAGATTACCCTTCTACTTTACAAATTGCCATGTATAGTACATTTACCTCCCCTGACAGATCGTTTACTGCACCGTCCTTCTTTACATGTTATCCCGGGTCTCTACATATGTAATATATTTACCTCCCCTTATATCTCTTCTAGTGCACCCTTCTTATTTACAGTTCGCCTGAGTCTCCTGATCTTTATAACATTTACTTTTCACCACAGCCCATTTAGTTTAGACTTCTTCTTTACAAGTATTTCGGGGCCCTCCATGATCAACACATTTACCTCCCTTCTTAGAACCCTTGTGGCACCCTTCTTCTTTACATTTTGTCCTAGTTCCTCCATGTTTGATACATTTACCTTCCGTCACAACCCATTTAGTGCAGCCTTCTTCTTTACAAGTATTTCGGGTCCCTCCATGATTAATACATTTACCTCCCCTTTGAGGCCACTTGTGGCACCCTTCTTCTTTACATCTTGTCTTAGCCCTTCTATGTTTTACATATTTACCTTCTAACACAACCCATTTAATGCAGCTTTCTTCTTTACAAGTATTTCGGGACCATCCATGATTAGTACATTTACCTCCCCTTATAGACCACTTGTAGCACACTTGTTCTTGACATATTGCCAAGGCCAAACCATGTTTCACAAATTTACCTTCCTTATGAACATTATTAGAGTACTCTTCTTCTTTACAAATTACCTGGGTCCTTTCCCGTTTATTACAATTAATTCCACCCCTGGTCCATTTATACCTTTCTTGTCGTTTAGAGGTTGTAATAAGTTCTTCTTTACATTTAGCTTCGTTTTTTTTATTTTTTAAAGAATGGATTATCAAATTATTGGATTTGGTTTGAGAAGTCTCATACTGTCCCAATGGACTTGACAATTTAAGGTTTTCTTGCTCATTCTGTAAAATAATTTTTTTTAAAAACAATAGAATTAATAAAATAATTTTATAAATGAGCCTGGTTTGTTTTACCATTAAAAATATTAATTAATAATTTAATTCTAATCGAGAACGGCATGAATAGATTAATTTTACATCACTCGTCATTTTAGATACCAATTCAATTATAGTAATATTCTGGTTAGGGTTGGTTCAAAAGGATTGTTACTTCCTATTTTAGTTATTAACTTCTATTCTCAACAAACTACTTATTAAATCATCTTTCTTACATCTCCCAAACTCATTCCTACTATTGGTAATATAATAAATCATTCAGTGAAGAAAATTAACAACATGATCTAGGATAAACTGAATTAAACTTCCCACACCTTGCATCAAGCCAGTATCCAAGAATCCAGGTCCTGCCCACACAACACCACTCATGGGAGACAAAACTTCCTTCGCCTCACTTTTTGGCCTACCACACTCCCTCCCATCAAAAGCCTGCTTTAATCAGACCAACTCCGCGTCCTCCAATAAATTCAATAGAACATAACCCAAACAACCAAGTTATGAACCTATCTGACAAATCACTTACTCCAAATGAAATAGATGTTCTACTCAGAGGCCTAACATTTTGACCACCAACCAACCCCCTTTTATCAATCCGCTCTGATGGAAGATGCCATTACTTATGTAAGGAACTTGAAGCTAAAATACTGCTTTGAGAATAAACAAGTCAACCAAGATTAGGACCAAATGGCAGATCTAGAATTGAAGAAGTTCACTCCACCCTCCAACTGGGACCCCCCTCCATTATCTTCAGACCACACTCTTGAATATTATGTCGTTTATGTCTTGGCCAATGTGACTCGGCCATCATTTCCTAAATCCTTTACCTGCATACCAAAACCTCAATACTTAAGAGAGAGAGAGAGGCCTATCAAGGCTTAAAAATAAACGAGAACTTATGATCCTCTCTGCAGACAACCACAGTAATCCTTAACCAATCGACCTATATCAATGAAGCCCAGCGACAGCTTGTAAATGAATTCGACAATACTTCAATTTTCAAAGCAACCATCCTCTTCGTGTAAAACACACTCTACCCTATAGTCTAACTACCAGAACCAAACATGTGTGTTCTGAGGAAGAAGACCTTAACAAGCAATGTCAACAACTCTTCAAGGCTTACACAGCTCGAGGATACCCTAAACACAAATAAACATAACCCTATCCAATCAAGAGCCTATCAAGAAACAACATTCCTATAACATACCGCTCACTACTATGTAATATGAAGGACTAGACCAACTCAGATTTAAACTAAACACATAAAAGTTTCTCAAGAGTGTTACGAGAATCCCATTCAAACGCCCACCTTATCGGTTCACCCTAAATTTCCCAACCCAGACACAAACAACAACAAACAACATCAGGCCAAAGGTCCCTACCATTTTAACAAACCGAGATGTAGTACTTTGTTAAATTCACCAACCTTGCTCCACCTCATTCAACAGAAGACTCACACAAATGGAGTACCCCATGAAAGGCCACTTTGACTTATGCACAGAAAATCTTACATACAAGCTACAATGCAACTACTCTGTTACTAAATACAATGGATTTACCACAGGAATACTCGGAACACGAATGAATAACCATTGTTTTGATACCAACCACAATGACCCTGACAAACAGTAGCACTTCATGCCAAAACACACAATTCAGATTTTTACTCATACTATAGTACTAGTGTTAAACGAGACCTCTTCAATAGTTACAATACTTCCCAGTTTCATAGGTGGGAGCTTGCTTACCAATATATTATCAAATCCNNCCCCCCCCCCCCCCGCCTTGTGGTCGCAAAATTAGATAACCTTCTCTATTTTCCTTCCAAGCAGGCCAACTCACACCAATCAGTAATTTCTACATAAACATTAATAACAGATGATATAATTTAATTAAACAATTAAATATAATATAAATCAACATTCTATCCATCTACCAAGAATAAATAGAAAAGTTTGAAAAGGCGGGTACAGAATCCAAGCCTATTTTTTTTTAATTCAAGAAACAGGCAAAAGAATCTCTAAGTGACCAAGATCAACCTATAGCCATGGTGCCAGAGTCCAAATTGTGTTTTACTATCTTCAGCTGAAGAAGGGGGCTAATGTACCACAAAAATTATTTAATTATGCGCTTTAATTGTGAACTTTGAGGCCTACAAGTTTCTGGTTAGTGTGTAGGCCTTGCTTGACCCTTCTAACCTACTTTCAACGTTTAATGTTTTTAAATAATTCTAATTAACATACATGAAAATGAAAAAAAGTTTTCAAAATCAATTTAAATATATACATTCACAATCAAGTTTAGTTTAATGTATAAAAATCAAATTTAATTTTACTTACTGGAAGTTCCTCTTTAATAGGAGGGAATATAGATCTTGTACAATCTTCCGGCTGCTGATTTGTATACACTTCTTCTTGAAAATAGTCCTCTGATTTTAATGGAAGATCAATTTCAGACTACCAGGAAACATAGAGAAGTTTTATACTTAACTCATTTCAGTATTTCAACTTGGATATGTGGATACATCACTTTGTCAATTTAATAACATTCATTCAAGAGCCCATAAAGAAAATGTTTAGTGATATACGTATGTATCTAAGTTAAAAATATATTTCAATTTTGACAGAATAGCTACAAATATATAGATACATAAATTTTAATCAATATATAAGTTAACATATATTATTATAGTTATGTACATGTTATAATAAATATATATTTAAACATGTTGTCAACCCAACGACTCTCAATTTGTTGTTTTGTCAAGATGGCTACTGGTAAGGGGTGGGGCTCACAAGACATAAATATATTAATGCAGTCTTTTAGCAAAGCATTTGACTACATGTTCAGGTTAGAGCCTTATGTACTAATCACAATTAGGGATGAGTAAGACTATACTTAGAAGTGTAGCCGCATTTGTGTGAAGGATGGGTGGAAAGACTATCCTCAGTTCACCCGACCAAGGTTCAGACCTCGAGCTCCTAGTCAAACGCAGTCTAGCCTACTGTGAGTGTAGCACCTTAAAACATGTGGCCAATGAAGCAGGTAAATGCTTTTTTGATTTTATTTACTGAACAGTACTACTAGTATAAAGAAATGACTATAATAAGATGTGATAGTGTTCGATCTATGCTAGCTTAAGACTTAAGAAGTGTGGAGGCTGTCATGTCAATAATTCAAACTATAACTAACGTGTCCAGGTTTGATACTCGTGCGATGACTATATACTATCATGTATGACGCACGGACTCCATACACGTGCCTTGCATCAGAACATCTTAATAGAGTTTACTGGATCGTATGAGAGACAAATTATCTTCGAAAACTACAATAATCACAGACTTGAAGGGTATTGGCATCTCCTTAATTGTTATGTCCTCTTGACCAATTGCCGAGGAACTGATCTTTCAAGTAAGAATATTTGGCAACTATCCCCTCTAAAAGAGGGTTGATCAGCTTTAAATTACATTCAATATGGCACGCACACTCAGGGAACCTTTACTTGGGTTATCGACAACCTTATTTAGCATGACTTCATTAATTACATTACACAACTTAACTAGACCTATGAGAGAATAAATGGAATTAAAAGATAGTATTGTATTATATTAATAATTATCAAATTATACTGTGTAATGAATCTATGTCTTACATAAAATTAGTTATTATTCATAATTTTAATTATCTCATCCACCAATGACCTCAGTGTGTCGACGAGCCTATAAACTTCAATTATCTTAAACCTTTAAGTGCCGCACCTATTCCAGAAATTGCACGCAAAGAGTTCCAGAGGTCTGTAATGTTTTGTGCAAAGAATGACCACAGCTATATAATTATAAAGAGTAATTACAGATAGTTTTATTTGGTATCCTACATCAGATATTTTTCGGCTGTTATCGCTTACCTTACAGCAAGATTTATTATATTGCTTACTTCATGAATAAATATTTATGCCTATACATAATGAATGCTTTTTTCATAAAACATTTTATAATGAATAATTTAATATCTTTAAAGATATATATATATACATATATATTAATTTATAAAGTTATTAGTTACTTATATTGGTAAAGAATCTTTTCCATTCACACAACATAATATGAAAATCTAAATAGTGTATTTTTATAAATTCATAACAATTTAACCCGTACATTTGAAATCGGATAGCTAAACTGTTTACATCAGTATAAATGTGAGCCACACTTATGTTTTTCACGCAGCTTGTATATAAATTTGCATTGCACTTAGCACATTGAATACGAGACTGTGTAATTTAAATGTACTAAACTCCCAGTTCCAATAACAACTATTTACAGTTTATTTTTGTTGCCAACCTTATCTAAAATAATAGAGGGAAATTTTCTATTTCCAGTGATGTATGACATTACACTATCTATCAGATAAAGCGAGAACTAGCTCAAATCTGGAAAGCCGACATCATCGGCTATGACAATTTTAACGGTAGTAGGAACGGCCAATCAGATCGGATCGTGGCACTAAAAGTGTTAGGATTTAATAAAAGTTCTTCTAAAAACAATTTTTAATGTCAAATCACAATAAAGCTTCGTTTAATTTACTAAAATTAAAATAAATTTTACTCACAAGAAGTTCCTCTTTAATAGGAAGAAATGTTATAGGTCCTGTCAAATATTTTGGCTGCTGATAGTCATTCACTTCTTCTTTTAAACTTATCTCTGATTTTACTGGAGGATCAACTTCAGACTAACAGGAAACAAGACAAGTTTAAATTGTAACACATTTTAGACTAAAGAGATTTAAATAAAACATTTTTTAGACTATAAAAATTTATAATAACCTTCATTAACCCTGTAAAGTATCAATAACCACCTGTATTATTCCACTATGATATAGCTTCCGAGTCGAGTTAAGGCTAGTTGGTTGCCTTTCAGGGTAGACGGAATGGAAATAAATAGTTTTCTAATTGAGGTAAGGAGGAGTTATGAAGGAGGAGGATTCAAATATTTGGGTGACTTGAAAAAAAAAAAATTCTTGAGAGATGACGGAGGAGGCAGAGGACAGGGGGTGCATTGGCAGTCTAGGTTCAACGACAAAAGAAATGAACCTGTCATAAGACAGAATACCCAGTAATAATGATTATTTTATCAACAGGGTGTGGATATAGAATTAATATTGCAATTTATTTGATGTTCAGATGCTAAGATTATATTAAAATGTCACTTATGAACAAAGATTACCAAGTTTGAACCCAACAAACTGTATTTTCAGGGTTGTAATTTAGGGTTTACAACACTTCACTGTATAAATATTGGCATCGTTAATATAAAAAAAAGGTGCAAACCTATTTTTGTAGATGGTATTTTATTTTAGTTCATTTATATGCCCAAAAATAGGTTCAGCGGCTCTAGTTCAACAATGTCATGGTTAGTGCGATTATTCTAGTAAAGTGTACCCTCACCCTCACTATTTATATTACCAACCACACACATAGTAACTCCACAGTGGGAATGAAGGGTGGGTCAGGACCTCTCATGGAAAGTTTGAAAATTTGAATGACTCTTGGAAATAGGTTGAATGTGTTTTATTATTTCTGTGTAGCACTTTTATCTAGGCTTTCCTTCATGATATTGTATACAAAGCAGATAACAGAGTGGAAGACTTATATATAAAAACAATCCATATTTTGTCTGTTAACATTGACAGCATTTATTATGTTACTAGTATTATTTTACACGTTATAGATACTTATGTGACCTATGTGTAGGTATGAGGGAGGTCAAATTGAGAAGAAGTGTATCCACATTTGCATGTTGATTGTGGAAACCATTTGGAAAAGCTTCTCTAAGTACACCCGACCAGGATCTAACTACAATATCCCCTTCATCGGTAGTCCAGTCTAATATGAGAGTAACACTCTAGATCATGCAACAACATAAACAGCTCACATTGCACCAGTCATTAACTATTTGTTATGTATTTACATGTAGGTTGGCTATCATGTGTGGTGATGTAATAAAATGTCTGCTTCCCATCATGCTTCATCCTTAAAGATTATCAATAATCTTATCGATAGCCGGTGTTCTCGACCAAACCATTCTCACTCGACCCAGCAACATTCAACAAAGTATTTTGTGTTCTTATTCCAGCCACTCTTACTATGTTAAGGACGTAAAACTATTAATAAAGTTGTTTTCCCACTCTTACTTCATGCAAATGAGGTTATATTTCTTCTTAGGTCTATCTCACTCATCCCTACTTCATAAGTAAATTATGATTAATTTTCCAAATGTTTTCCCCCTCTTTCCATGTCAATGTGGATACACTTTCTCTAAATTCGACCTTCCTCATACCTTCACATACACTTTCTTGAACGTACCAATACCTATAAAATAATACCAGAAATATAATACTTCAAATGCGGGTATTTATTTACTCTTAGGTTTATCTTAATCATACCTACTTCATATATATCCCAATACAATCCAGACGGGCAGTGAAATGTAATGGGGGAAAAAAAAGGACTGCACTTTTTTGCCACAAATGATAACCTCTGGATTACAGCTACAGCTGAAACCGTTTCCGCAAATGTCATTAGGGTGGTATAAAAAGTGTCAACACTTCTGAGTCCTAGTTGGATTAATCAAATCAAACTATAGTTAGAACGAGTAATATTAATAAATACCGTATTCAATAAGGTATACCTTGATTTCCAACTCTTCCTGTTTAATATTATGTTCCAAATCCTCCTCTGGTTCAATCTCCACAGCAAATGTCTGTCTCTCCATTTTGCTATGTTGAAATTTGTGTAGCTATTATCAACATGAAAACAGAATATAATGATTGGCCTGCATATTGATAACATAAAACAAAACTGTTAAATATATCATGTGACTTAGTTTTTAATAAAAATTAAATTATTTTCAAAATACAAACATACGTTTGGTTTGGATAAAGATGAAACATTTTCTTTAAAACATGAACGCGAAAACATTGTTTGTAAACATTTAAAATACTAATTCCAACATTTAAACCAAGATATTTCAAGCCCCAAAATTCGTGGAAAATAAAGATATTGCCACTTGGGAGGTTAAATTTTATTAGGATGTGATGGTTTAAACCAGTAGTCATAAGAATGTTAACTAATGAGTAGTGAAACTCTTTGGTGCTATGTTGCGACAATTCCAGTGGGTTTTAATTGTGCTTCCAATATTTAGGTAAGTTTTGTTTGGATTTTAAAATTCACAATTTTTGGGTAGTTTGCAAAAACTGATAGATATAAGACATTAAAAAAATATCAAATAATAAATAATTTACCACCATCATTACACTCAAAAATAAAAGGAGAATCAAAGGATACTAAAATTATATTTATTTGAAAACGTTTTATTTTAGCAACATATAAACAACTTAACAAAATCAAAGAGAAGCATAAAAATATTTGTTATGTAAGGTTTTTTTACCAATGATACAATACATTTTATGACATATGACACCATCTTTTCCTACCACCATAGAACAAAACAATGACAGGATCTTCTTAAACTGAGATGGATACAGGATCTAAGATTAACATATCAGAATAAGGTTCACACAATTCTTTGGCGAGGGATTAATTGTTCATTGTTCTGTCTTATTTCAACAAAACATCCATAGAAAAGCACGCCACCCGAGTGACCAGAAAAAGAGAGACCCTCTCCCTCTTGACCTATATTTAATAATTTGTTCTACCCTAGTTTTGAGACATAAGCCAACTAAAGGTTTGGCAATCGAAACACTTGAACCACGCGGCTAAGACACACTCTCATGTTTAGAAATACTCTCACTCGAGCCGGCAAATTCTTAGACCTAATTTTTTATTACTACACTGTAACACTTAGCTATTACACAAGCATCAAAAAGACCTGAATTAGGCGAGATTATATTCAGTATCCTTGTGAGTGGAATGATGGTTTTAAATTATTTATTATTTGCTGTTTTATATATACTTTTTTTTAAATAAGGTATTTTTTGTACTTTTGCACAACACGAAATGTTTTTAACATTATTTTTATTTCCTTATCATTAAAAATCTGGTTGTGTTGTGTGCGTGAATGATACCAAATGTTTGATTTTTTATAATATGACTAGTGGTCCGAGTTCATAGGCACCAAAAATGTTTAAAATAGGCAGGCATATAGGCATAAAAAATATGGAATTTAGGCACCACAATAGGCACTTAAGAAAAAATAGGCACACAATAAGCAATGTAAAATGTATTTCACTACAAGTTTGTTACCAGCAGCTTACAAGCAATTTACATTGCTGTGAATCACTAGATACTTTTCTTAGATTTTCAGTTTTAAAATTGGTTCTATTGTCTGATAGAATGATTTTTTATAGCTAAAAAAGCTTTGTTCTACTTCACAGCATGTCAAGGGACAATATTTTAAATTTGACAATTCTGAAGGGATTAAATTTTCATCCTGCAATAGTGTGCGGTTTACTCTCAAGATGTCTGCCACTGCTTAATAAATGAGTTTTCCCAGTCGAGACCTAGCTAGATCGCTTTCTCGCACCCAAAAATGATATATAAACCAATTTAATCTAAATCCTTGAGCCCATTATCAAGATAAAATTTACAAATATACAACACCTCCCCCCCCCTTTCATACCCCTTAAATGAGTTTTCCTAAAGTCGAGACCTAGTTAAATTACTTTGTTGCACCCGAAAACGCAAGGTAACTCAATTTCATCCAAATCCTTAGGCCCGTTTTCAAGATAAAATGTACAGGTATATAATAGACCTATTTACAAGAAATTCTCGTTTAGTAGTATACTATTACTATGAAAAGGAATAATAATTAATGCTTTTTCAAATAATGAAAACCAATTTTGAACTCTAATGAGCTAATTAATTAAACTTATCTCTTTGGCTCACGCTTGGCAGAAGATATTTTTTTACATCCATCGTGAAATTTTTCTCCCCGCCTATCCATTGCTTAAATAAATCGCTTTAGCTTGTTTTTTTCTTTGGGCATTGTCACCTCACCAAGAAACAAATTGGATCCTCCTCCCCAATACACAATTACGTAGTGAAATAATCATGCGTAAAAAGAGCGATAAATTGTGGGAATTTTTCCCACGTGATGCACTGACCAATGAATAGTGCAGGCAGGTCTCGCCACATGTCCAGGGGAGTACGTGTCACATGGCCCTGTTTAAACATAGTCTGTCAAGGTCAGAGCATGTCAGCCACGTCACATCCCTTCTTCCCCCCCCCCCTTTCTCAATAATGCCATACCTTCCATTTCTAAGAAACTAAACTCTCTTACAGAAGAGGAAATAGAGAGAAAGAGAGTGGAAAACCAAAACCGGCGCCTTTAAGGCTTTTATTCATAAAAGAGGATAAAACCAACAAAATAGGCAAATATAGGCACTATAAAAGTAGCATGTTGTAATCATAATAACATGAAATAAATATATATATCAACAGCCTATGCTTTACAATCTAGAGGGAAAAAAAGGCAAATAGGCAAAATCTGGTCCCTAAATATGACTAAGAAAAAGTGTAAAGAATACTGACCTCTTTTGATTACAATTACCATCTTCAGATTCGATGATTTTGTTGATAGTACAAGGCCTAAAGAATAGTTACCGGTTTACCAAATTATATAAGTGGTTGGTTTAAATGTGTCTCCTCACTGTGGTTTGAATGAATTCATAATACAAATATTATGTATTTATTTTTAAGAAAACAAATGGTTTTACTGTGTACGTTGTATTATAACAGTAATGAAGATAGTTATAAGTAATAAGTCAAGAAGTTTAAATGTGTAGCAATAATGTACAACATAATTAAATAAAAATAACGTAATATTAACCTCTCAGTGTACATTTTATTGGTAGAGTAAGTTAGAAATTTGAACCAACAGTCATGAAAAAATTCCCTTTGCATTATCAAACAGTGCTGCCATCTTTGTCATGTCAAGAAATAATATAAGGATTCGAAATAGCCATTTGGACTGGCAAGCTCGCTTTTTATATTTTTGGTGAGAAACGGTATGTTAATAGAAAAATAAACACTACACAACAAGTAGTGATTTTAGTACTTAAGTAAGGGTATGTAATTAAAAATTAATTTTAAATCCACCATAATTCAACGCTTGTGTATGATTTAGTGAATAGTCTGATTACTCACACTTGTAACATTAATTATTCAAACATGCTTCTGGGGCACTAGTTTCGAAACCTTCAAGTTGTGAGTCACTATCGGATTACTTGATATTCACTCGAAGTCTCAGAAAGACCTAATATTGAAACGTACTTAGCTACGCGAAATCACGGCACACTAGCGAATAATGAGCAGATATTATTCGCCAGCAAAAATTATGCGAGAGAGGACTTGTCTATCAAGTGGAGTAAAGTAAAACCAAATGGACGGTCCTTTTTCCCTTCATTTACAGCTTTCTGAGAATGATTTTATTGGAAGAAAAGTGCCATTGTACAAAATACATTTTAAAAGAAAAATATATCATTGCTTTAGATGCAAAGTGCAGTCCTTCCGTAAAATCAATCTGAGTAAAAGTCTTTGTATGTCTAAAAATTAAATACACTGACTTTAATTACAGTTTAAATCAACTGTTTGACGAGGTGGCCCAGTGGCTAAATGATTCCATAATAATTAATTCTTCCCACATCTTTCTTCTTTCTAACCAACAAGCTATTTAAAATAAATAACAAGATAAATTAAATGCTGTAAATTAACATTGAAATGTTGTACGTACGTAGTTATTTAAATAAAATATTAATGGATATTATAAAAATAAAGCTTTATTTAAAAAACAACGAAGCAAGCTATTTATTACCAAAATAGTGGACCCATTATGTCCTACTATATATATATATATATATATATTTGTGTGTGTGTGTGTGTGTGTAGAAAAAAATGAAAACTATAGTGGTAAATATAATAGATTTGACAAGTATTTTTTATTCAGATAAAATATAAGTATTTATTTAGGGATATCTGACTCTTAACGCAAAAACGCTATCACCTTAACTATGGTAACTATGGTTTTTGACATTTTTTACACAATCAACTTGGTCGCAAACGAATTAAGCCCAATGATTCAAAACAAATAAATGGTTTTGTATGGTGTACTCATTAGAATAACTATGGTTTGTAAACAGTATTTTCAGTAGGACATAAATACTTCAAAACTTGCTCTCTGCTTTAACTGACTACAGGCTGCGAGATCATATCTTGCGACTTCACTCCAAAGGGATTTTCTCCCATGTTTCAAAACTCGTGGTGCAGGAGAGTTCGAGCCATCCAAGGGGATCTACAAAATTTTGTTAGTCACAATAGCCCATGGTTTAAGTCTAAATCCTTTAAGGATATCGGCTTCAACTGGAGCATCAGACATACCACCATTAATCCCCACAACTCTTCTCCTAAGTCCTAACCACATAAAGGGACTTAACCTAAATCTCAATGTAGCTCTAACCATTTACTACAGAAAGTCTCATGTCCAATTAGACGGTGAGCTAAACTTTTTGAATGACTTGGTTTTCAACTCTGTCTGACACGGGTCAACGGATTCGTTTACTGCTTCGGTACTTTTGGATAGAAAATTAGATCAGCCTCTTTTAGTTATGTGGGACGTTGACTTTCTGGTTGAGGATTTGAATGACTTTTCATATTCTGAAAGGTGTAAACTTTCTTTTCAGAATTTGAAAAAAGTTATAGAGGAAGGTAGCTGCAGCTTACAGCCGAAGTCATCTGCCTGTGGATGTTGATGTCGGAGACAGAGTCATATGTTATGTTCCACCTGTAACTCCGTGGTTGAAAAGGTCTCAGAAAAGCTCACTCCAAAATGGAGTGTTCGTGGTCAGTGGGCTCTTTTCCTGACACCTGTCTCTGTGAGGCTCAAGAATCTTTAAAAACAGTGTGCAAGGTGATAAACCTAAGATGCATTCACCACCTTCCGTATAATATTGATAAACCTACATCAAACTTTAGATATTTATTAATTAATATTAAAGAGTCCTGTCCATTAGTTTCCCAAAAACTACACCATCATCGGAACCTATTTTCAACGATCGTCTAAATTCAACCTTATTTAATTCAGCCACCCTTTGTTTCAAGTGAATTCAACCCCCACAACGTAGTTAAAGAATTGACTTTTAACAATATACGTAGTAGGCCTATCTATTTGAAATAAATAGCTAAGCCAATAGCAAATTATTACTAGAACAACCCAGTCGAAAAAGTTTATCTAATAACTAAGAATGTTCAAAATAATTTTACGCAGCCCCCCCCCCCC
>CABFVZ010001316.1:114421-154797 GCA_902151445.1 Timema monikensis
CCCCCCCCTCACACAACCAACCATATATATATATATATATATATAAACAAAGCCAACACAAGCAACTTTTGTGAGTAAGAAATCTAAATGTAATAATATAGAAAGATCGATAGACAATTAATAGACTGCCCCTGTCATACACCAAATTGCTAAGACGACAGAACTTAAAGAGGTTTAGCTGTAAACAGTCTACGTTATTTAGATCTAAAAGTATTCACGTTGTCACTCCTGACTCCTGACTCCGCGAATAGTTTTTTTTTCCCCACTAGATTAAACGTCTCTGTATTATTTTGGCGCCTTATTCTAATGTTCTCTTCTCGGTTAAAGCTATTTCAAATCTGTTTGTATTTTTATATTCACTGTAATGTACAAAAGGAAGCGTAATACAAGTCTTGGAACACCTTTGATTTCTTCTATTCAAATCGAAAATCACTTAAGAGATGACGAAGATAATTTGGAATTATTGCCTTCTAATGTGCCTAAACGTAAAAGTAGTGTTGGTAAAAGTCCATCTGCGAAAACACAGGCTACGAATAAGTCAGATGTGTTGGAAACGTTGAATATACTAAGATCTAGTAGCAAGCTTAGCCCGGACAAGTCATGTGATCCTAAATCTCAGAAAGTTTTGAGCAGAAATGTTACATCAGTTACACCCAAGTCATCCACAAAGGATAAAACGGCAAAGACACAAACACAAGACCGCAACAATGAATGGAATTTAAAACGAACAAGAAACCCAAATTGCATCAAACACTACTTCAAAGAAGTTTTGAAGGAAGCTGGCTTGGTCTTCAGTGATGGTGATGGTCCACATTTATTAGGTTAGAAAAATGTGTTATTATTGAACTCGATAAGCCATGTGTACAAACTTTGTAAGCTCATATCCTTATAATACTTAAATATGTATGATTTTTAATTTCGTGCATATGTACTCTGGCTGTATCCGAATAGTCTACTTGATGTGCTGTTGACCCTTTACGTTCACTTTATAGTTTCATTGGATATCACATGATCAAGTGTAGATCCGTCCGAATAGTCACGAAGTGTGCTGTTGCACCCCTCACACACTCTTTTGAGTCCAAGGGTAACTGCAAGTTGTTATTGACATGCTGTTGATGCGGGGTTTGACTGGCAACTGTTTAATTTTTCGTCTGCTAGAGATAGAGAATGCATAGTAATGTGATCTGTGATAAAGTATGTTAAATATACTGGTTGTGTTATAATGTTGTAGTGTTGTGTTGGATAATTTGTCATGTCCAGTGAAAAGAAGCCACCAAAAATCTGTAAGTAGCCTATGCTAATTAGGGCAGATAAATTGCAATTAAAATCGTTTCTAAGATTGTTGGTAGGAAGCAGCACTGTAGACTCAGGGGTGGGGAAAGGACAGTTTGCTGTTCAAATTGTCTGTTGCAATCTTCAACATCAAGTGCGATGTAAGTGTAAAGTCGTCAAGTCAAGTGTACTTGACTATTCGTATACAGCCTTTGTGATCTTAATCACACAAAATCGTATCATCGAATGCGAAAGTATAATACTTTGACCAATTGAATTCCTCGATATAGAGTGTTGCCACTCACTTAGAGAATCCGCAAAAACACAGAATTTTTTGTGTCTGGAAAAAAAATCGAGATAAAAAAAGAGGGGAAAGTACAAGCTACTAGGGTGAGATTTAGCACCTATATATAAAACAAACTAACTCGCTCATTGATGACTCATTGTATCCATTTTGAGTCAATTCTGATGTATGAGAGATGACAGGTAGTCGAAAAGCAACAGGTGTGGTGGAAAACTAAGAATCATTCATAAACTATTATTATTATTATTAGCACCGCATCTTACTACCCGTTCGGGTTATACGCACTTACGCTAATGTGTAATGGTAGGGTGATTGTGAGATGAAATGGAGGACCTACAGTTTAACGGGGGATCCGAACCACGGTGGAGGCCTGGCATTCCACACATTCACAAGTTGTGATTAATACACGTCTTGTCAGAGGGGAAGGAAGTGGTTTAGCAATCAGATAAATCTGTGCCGGGACCGAGGATTGAACCCCAGCCTCCAGCACAGAAGTCTGACACCTTACCCCTAGACCACCAGGTCACCAACTATAAACTCATTTGCAATATCGTAATAATAAGACTAGACATTTAGGCCTTTAATAACTTAACTTAGCATATTTATTCAACTGTTAGACACCTTCCGAGGAATTCGACACCTTAGTTCAGTCGGTAGCGTGTCTGCCTATTGAGATAAGGGTCCTGGGTTTGATTTTCGGCATGGCTGAAAATTTATTGTTGATGAAAATATGGGTTTACCCTCTCACATTGATAAATTAACGGCCGGGGGATTTGATGTTGTGCCTGTCCTAGTCTTTAAGTTATATTATAAGGCATATGAAGCCACAAAAGGCGGGAAACAGTAATGGATGTAAAGAGACACCTTCTGATGTGTCAGGAATTTATGGTCTTCGGGGCTTAAAATTTTTGTGACGTTTGATATTTTTCTTGGGTAATTAGATGTTTTAAAATTCTAATTTAAAAAGAACTTCTAATATTTGAGTCACCAGTTGATTTATCTTGACATGTTTCAAATTTCACTCTGTATTTCACAAGAGATAAATGTAACCTTATCAAATCGTCTCTAAACAGATTAAATCTGCCACTTTACAACTCGTCAGGTTATGATTAATTAGGCTACTTTTCATTATCAAATAGGTATCTTAACACCCAAATAGGTGACCTGGCGGTCTAGGGGTAAGGTGTCAGACTTATATGCTGGCGGCCGGGGTTCAATCCTCGGTCCCGGCAAAGATTTATCTGATTACCAAACCCTTCCTTCACCTCTGACAAGACATCTTGTGAATGTGGGGAATGCCAGGCCTCCACCGTGGTTCGGATCCCACGTTAAACTGTAGGTCCTCCATTTCATCTCATAATCACCCTATCATTACACATTAGCGTACGTGCGTATAACCTGAATGGGTAGTAAGACGCGATGCTAATAATAATAACACCCAAATAATAATCTTAATTATTATATAATTAAATCAAATATGTATAAAAAATTATAAAGAATAAGTTGGTCCTTGTCTTGGGTGTAAAAAATGCTTACAACTTGGTTTTGAGAAAAGTTTTTGCTTCACTATTAAATACGCTGCCAAAGAGCATTATTATTCATAACAGACGCGTTATAACACTTGTTTAATGAGTATTAGGATTATTTGGTATCTACTATTAAAACTAAATGTGTTAGTTATAATCATAACCACTATTTGAGTCCTGCTTCAATGGCTGCATGGTCTAAGGCTCAACTCTTGCAATAGACTATACTACCGAAGATGGGGTGATTGAGGTTTAATCCTGGCAGCATGTGATGAGGGTGGGTTTACTTAAATGTTTTTCCACTCTCCCTCCACACAAATATTAATACACGTCCTCTAAAATTCACCCTTAATAATCTTTTAACACATTAGTTTAATTAGTACAGGTATATAACTTTTTGAAAATGTTTTTGTCATTATGAACTTTTTTTTTTTTTGCCAAAAATAAGATTTATGTGTTCCTTACCCCAGGTATTTTTCATCTATAAAATATGAATGTACTACACATTGTTCTCACTGAGTAAAAAACAAAATCAATACTTAATCTAATACAATCTTCTCAGTATATGACAAGAACGAGCCACACATATGACGTGACGTGACGTAAAGACTCAACGAACCATAAAGTTTCAGGTTTTGATGATGCGAATATTTATAAGTCAAGAATATAATAGCTAGCTTATATAAAAAATAAATAATTTTATAACATTTTTATTTTTTCAGATGTCAAACAAGCTCTGTTTATCAACGAGGTTGAAAAACTACTGACGGATATTTCTGCCCGATGCACTAATAACATTGAGAGATTCCTAAATGAATTGAAAGAGTATTGTAAAGATAAGAACGTCTTGTTGAAATCATTGGAGCCTACACATGTGAGTTAAAGATCGTGTATTTATTTAGTCAGGGCTGTGGACTTTATGAGTCGGAGTTGGAATCAATTTTGGGTGAAGTAGGAGTCGGTAAAAATATACCGACTTCTGTTTCAAAATAAAACTTATAATATTACAACAATATATGATAAATAATTTTAATGTTCCCCCTTTTTTTTTATTCTTTAAGACCAATATTTATAATTTGTATTGACAATAAATTCAAATATAATTTTCTGTGCCAAAGAAGCTTCCTATAAAGTCTTCTGTATTGGAATGTTTTACTGCAGTAAATTTGTTGATATACTTTAAACATCTTAGACAACATTCTAAAAGAATAGTTATAAGTAACGAATGGTTATAATGAGAGTTACACATAAAAACAGACACAGATAAGACTTAAATCGCTCTACATTACATACATATTTTATTTAATTTTTTTTTTAAATCAGTTTGGCAGATGTTAACCTAATTTTTATTCTTTGATCTCAAACACAAGTCTGGACTAAGTCTTAGTCGAAAGCTTGTCATTCTGGCTCCAGAGCCATGCTCCCTTCTCCACTATAGGTTATGTCGTTAATAACACGGGTGATAAACCGGACTCGAACTTTGATCATCTAAAAATGATAAAAAGGTGACATAGATATTTTAAAGAAATTACTTCAGATATACAACAACAAAAAATACCAAAAAATATATACAAAAAAAAAACTCTTGACTGAATGCACATGAATAAAACATATATATGCAATTAAAAGCCTCTAACAACTAAACTCTTGTATTCTGCTGAATATAATATTGATTTACCAATATCTGCTTCAGAAGTAATAGCTACCCCCTCCTAACACAACCCTCTCCAGTCTAGTTGCAGTCTCACCAGGAATGTGTATTTTACAACTAAACTCTTGTATTCTGCTGAATATAATATTGATTTACAAATATCTGCTTCAGAAGTAATAGCTACCTCCTCCCAACACAACCCTCTCCAGTCTAGTTGCAGTCTCACCAGGAATGTGTATTTTACAACTAAACTCTTGTATTCTGCTGAATATAATATTGATTTACAAATATCTGCTTCAGAAGTAATAGCTACCTCCTCCCAACACAACCCTCTCCAGTCTAGTTGCAGTCTCACCAGGAATGTGTATTTTACAACTAAACTCTTGTATTCTGCTGAATATAATATTGATTTACAAATATCTGCTTCAGAAGTAATAGCTACCCCCTCCCAACGCAACCCTCTCCAGTCTAGTTGCAGTCTCACCAGGAATGTGTATTTTACAACTAAACTCTTGTATTCTACTAAGTTTTTTTTAGCAAAAATAATTCAAATATTTCTCCAGTAGAAATATAGAGCTTAATTTTCTTCACATGGTGTTATCAACAGTTGTTGAATATCTTTCATAAGTATAGCGGCATTAGACGAGAAACTTTTTAAATGAAGAGAAAAAGTTGTCATTAAATTACAGGAAACCCTTGAAACCCTTGACAAATATTCAACAACTGTTGATATCACCATGTGAAGAAAATTAAACTCTTTATTTGTACTGAAGCAATAGTTGATTTATTTTGACCAAAAAAGTTTTTTTTATATAAAAACTACAAAACAACTGACCTTTTCTCATCTTCCCTATATCCCCACCTTAAATTGATTCAAAAATTCCTTTTATAAATATGACTCAAAAATGACCTGTAAAAATAGTTTCCACAACAATCGAATAGTGAACTTGGTCGGTGATGTACCAAAAATTGATCAGATGTCATCAAAAATCTGGGCCCTAGTTATAAATATATAAATTAACTGATATTCTATATTTATATATAAAATGAAGAGATTTTAATTAGTAATTTTAATCTTTAAAAAGGTGATCTGTCACAGTTCTAATTACGAGCGTGCATCACGTACCAATCAACTCTGTGACACAGTCTGCTAGAAATAGTAAATTTACACCAACACTATTGCACGTGGATCATTTCTGATTAAACATTAATGGAGATAAAGAGTTAATAGAAGTTCCTAATACTGAACATTGTTCAAATATTAAATGATATTTGGATAAAAACTGCATTGAAAAGGCCGTTTTTTAACCATTCTATAATGTCTTCACAGATAAGCACTGTGTACAAATCTTCATTCTGTCATAACAGGGACATAGTGTAGTTATTAACAAGAAACTTTGTCGCTTTGTCCCCCATCGTCACAACGGAAAATGTCGAGTAATCAATCAAATACGAATGTACTGCACACATTTCTTGTCTTTTCCTTTCCCTTTTACTCCCAAACCTCGCGCGAACCGGGAGCTGAGTTGGGCCTGATATCATGATCATCTACCAAATTAACCTGCTGTAAATCACATTCACAAGAGGCTGACCAATTGCCATTGACGCAGCGGGAGATGCGTCAGGAGACCCGGGCATCTACCGTCCAGGATTCGTACCACTACCACACATCCGACAGCCTACGATGATCTACAAAGACCGGCCCACACCAGTAACTTTCGCCCCATTGAGAGGACACAGCCAGATTAGGGGACGGCGAAAATAGCCAGATGGACAAGAAACCACTCAAGAAAACGTTTCTCCTATTTGTATTTGTAAATTGTTTAGTTATTTTAGTTATTGAGGTAATATTAATAAAGACTCTGAGCCAGCTCCCCTTCTCGCCATTGGCTGTTCTCTCGAACCTTCCATCCTCCGTTTCCGCAACAGTGGCAACTATGTAAGTGTAAGGGCCAGGGATCGCAATTCAGTCGTGAGGAGGGGTCCCTCTTAAATGATGTATCCTGTTGTTGCAGTGGGTCACCCCAAAAACCTTGGACGGAGAACTCCTCTCACCACAAGACAGTTTGATTCATATGTTGCTCACCATCAAGTGCGTCCAACCGGGTCTGATCGAGTTCCTCTTTCACAAGATCGCAGAGTTGGGCATGGGACATCACTGGTGGGTTTTTATGGGCAGAGTTGGAGACGAGGGGGGGTGGGGGCTTTGGGTGTATGAGTACTTTTAAATTCAAGTTGAGTTTTAAAAGTTGTTCAAACTCAACTCAAAGATTTTTTTTTATAAAACTTGAAAAATAAAAATTTGATTATTCAGAATTTTTTATTTTTATATTTCGAAAATTCAGAGAATTTGATACGATTTAAAAATATTATTTAATCACATATAGAATCCCTCATTTCATTTTGACTAGTTTAAAAATATATATAAATTATATAGCTAAATTAAATTTATTTAAATATTTGAATTTTCATGATAATACATTTTTTAACAAAAAATTTCATAATTAAAAATTCATGTTTGTGTATAATATGTGTGTATATATATATATATATATACACATATTTATTACAAAAGCATATCTTGCTATATTACTAGCACAAATAATTATCTTTAATATTAGGATTATAAAAAAAATCAATATTTTCAGTCAAATTTGTTTCGAACTCACCTGAAAGTGAAAATTGTGTACTTGCACATATACCTAAAAAAAAACTATCCCGGATTTGTTTTTAGTGGGCTTTTTAGCAAGGGCTGTGGAGTCTACACGCTAAGCCTTTGACTCCTTTATTAGAGGTTAATGTAGATAAATTATTAATGACAAATTTTGAGCAGTGAAAAACTCCAATACAGATTACTTCATGGATAACTTCTTTGAAATTGTGAATATATTTGAATAAATTTGTCAATCAAAATTACATATATAGGTTCTAAAGAATAGAAAAGTATAAAATTTGAATGATAAATTACTATAGAGGCCCCTATTGTTATAATACTTTAAAGTTTTTATTTAGAAGCCCAAGTTGGGAGTTGGTAAATTTTTACCAACTCCGACTCCACCTAAAATTGTTTTAACTCCACAGCCTTTATTATTATTATTATTATTATTATTATTATTATTATTATTAGCACCGCGTCTTACTACCCGTTCGGGTTATACGCATTTACGCTAATGTGTAATGGTAGGGTGATTGTGAGATGAAATGAAGGACCTACAGTTTAACGTGGAATCCGAACCACGATGGCGACCTGGCATTCCACACATTCACAAGATGTCTTGTCAGAGGTGTAGGAAGGGTTTGGAAATCAGATAACTCTGTGCCGGGACCGAGGATTGAACCCCGGCCGCCAGCATAGAAGTCTGACACCTTACCCCTAGACCACCAGGTCACCTATAATAAATAATAGGGAAAGAGGAGAGTTGAGTACTTGAAATATAAATCTAGCGGATTCATCGCAAAATATTATCTTTGCATCCGCATTGGGTGTGGAAGTCGCAAGTCTCTCTCATGTTGTAGTGGATTTTACGTGACGAGATCGAGGTTTTAATCCCGGTCTGGGGGACTGAAAGTGGTTTTCTTTCTTGTCTCAAATTCTAATATAATGTTACCTTCCTATTTCTTATCCCATTAGCGTAATTAGTATCTATTATGGAAACAGGTAATAGAACACAGAGAAAAATTATTTCCACCAAAGGGGTGACCTGGTGGTCTAGGGGGTAAGGTGTCAGACTTCTATGCTGGCGGCCGGGGTTCAATCCCAGGTCCCGGCACAGATTTATCTGATTTCCAAACCCTTCCTTCACCTCTGACAAGACATCTTGTGAATGTGGGGAATGCCAGGTCGCCACCGTGGTTCGGATTCCACGTTAAACTGTAGGTCCTTCATTTCATCTCACAATCACCCTACCATTACACATTAGCTTAAGTGCGTATAGCCCGAACGGGTAGTAAGACGCGGTGCTAATAATAATAATAATAATAATATTTCCACCAAACCGACAGAAACAAGTTGTAGTTTTACCTCAGTACACCCGACCAGACTCAAACTATGGTCTCCCTGTCAACAGCAGGCCACTGAAGCGATTTCTAGTCAGTTTTAGTTAATACAAGATAAACAAGTTAATGTTAAAAATAGATGAGTAGGTAAAATTTTACTTTCTTTTAACTGCAGAAAACACTTTCACTGCACAAAACACAACGACCTGAACAAAACACCTGGCAGGACAATGTAGGAAGGTTTTGTGCGAACGTTCGCTGTGGTGTTTCCAAAAACTCTGAAACCTTTTGATTTTTTCCACCTCCGGTTGGTACTTCTAGATGTTGACAAAAACATTCCGCGGCGACTCGGAATCTCCTGAATGTTTCTGTTTTCCGGAACTTGAGTTGCAGTTTTGTCGAAATCGACACAGTTTCTGTTTTGTTTAAGTTTTGTCAGTCTGGTAGGAAACCGCCTTTATAGAGAAAAGGTTCGCTGAAAAAAGTAGACTGGGGTTGGAGGGAGTGGGGGAGGGGTGTTTAAAGACTTTCATACTAATTTCAAACGTTAAAACAAATCTGCTCATTCTCTCGCTGAAATATAACATTGAAAACAGTCCTTGCTAAGGAGAGGTTTGTTAAGAGTCCATTTTTCATAGAAAGCTCTTTATCTGACAGCTAGGAAAGTTACCAGTTCAACTTTCCTGTATCCATACGTCAACTCATTGAGTCTGGATCTGTCATTTTTGAGTGATATAATTAATATCTATAAAATTATATTCAAAAAAATAGGTAGATATTAATTTTGGCTTTCTATGCTAGCGGCCGGGGTTCAATCCTCAGTCCCGGCAAAGATTTATCTGATTGCCAAACCCTTCCTTCACCTCTGACAAGACATCTTGTGAATGTGGGGAATGCCAGGCCGCCACTGTGGTTCGGATTCCATGTTAAACTGTAGGTCCTTCATTTCAACTCACAATCACCCTACCATTACACATTAGCTTAAGTGCGTATAACCCGAACGGGTAGTAAGACGCGGTGCTAATAATAATAATAATTTTGGCTTTAAAAAAACTCTGTTCTTCCTATGAAAATTGTATGGTAACATGACACAGTCTAGTTATTTTATTTGATGAAAGAGAAAGTAGTGTCACCCCTGAATTGTTGTACTCAATTTAAAACATTGGTTTGGTTACAAAGTCTCCTTTGTAGACAAATATAATACAACTCTTTATACATTTTTTTCATCGCCGTGTCTTACTTATTCGGGTTGTACACTCATAAACTAACTATACTATTGACTTAGGATTAAGGGAGGTTGAATGTAAAGGAAGTGTACCCGCATTTACTTTGAGAGAGAATGGTAAACCATTTAGGAGAAACCACCTTCAGTACACTCGAATGGGATCAAACATTCTAGTTTATTACGAGGCTGATGATTTAGACAATGTGACCACCGAGGCGGGTAACTCTTTGCTTCATTGGTCGCGTGGTCTAACCCGCTACTCTCGCTTTGAACTAGACTGCCAAAGACGGGGAGGTCAAGGTTTGAATCCCAGTCAAGTGTATTAAACAGAGGATGGTTTTTCACTCTTTCTTTACATGCAAAAGCTGGTACACTTCCTCTAAATTCAACCTTCCTCATATCTAACACATTAGCTTAATTAGTACATAAGCGTACAACCTTAACGGGTTCAATGCGCAGTGCTAGAAAAAAAAAGCTACAGGTAAACGAACACCTTGTATTTTGCTACCTTCCCTCCTTGGAACAGCCAGAAGACAGACAAGGAGATATCTTGGGTGCAACTCATCCTTAAGCAGCTCAAGTTCATCGGACCGGTCGTGAAACCATTGGAACTCAACGATTGGTATTTTCAGCTCTTGGAAGGGGTCCCTCACAACGTAAGTTTAATTTAAATAAGACAATTTTTTTGTGATCAAGATTAATAACATTTTACTATATAATTAGTGTTATTTTTATGTAATAATTTGTATGTATGTATTTTTATGTAGAGTTATAAAAAACACATCTTAAAATTGATAATATAGCAAAATATTTTAGACTAAAACAGAAATATATATGGATTAAAAATGTATGAGTGAATATTCTTTAAATAATTTTACAGGCTAATGTGTCAAATTAACAATTAAAGTAAATATAATATCTTTTGAGAATTTGTGACAGATTCAAATATATACACACACACACACACACACTCTCACATACTCAAATATAGGTCGCAGCCCAAATTTTCAACTACTTTCAGAGAAAAAAATAATATTTGCACTTAAACTATGACACTTTATGTTAAATTATTTGAAAATAAAACTTCATATTTTAGATTACTCAAATATATAAAATCACTTTGAATGAAACAAAAATAATTATACTAAAAATGAGATCACTTGGAAATAAAAAATATAGATACACCAAGAATCCAAAGAAGAAATTAATTTGAAGTTTTGGTAATTACTAATTAGGTTCAGCAGTCATATTGTTTCAAATATTGTAGACACAAATAAGATAATCAATGTTCATCTGTTTTAAAATAATTTTGCCAATTTCAAGCGGCGGTTAGTAACTATCAAGGTGTGTCTATTTTAAGTCTAAGTGATTAGTAACTATTTTGATATAAGCACAAAATCTTACTTGTACTATCTAAGAGTATGATTATAAACTGCATTAGAATTTTATGATGGCTGTTTCTTGGAAAATCTGTTTGGCTTATTTTTGGGCCACTGTGGTATTGACAAAACAATATATCAAATTGAAGAAGATTATTTATAAAAAAAACTTGATGTTTGAATAAGTAATTAAAATATTTTTAATCCAGCAGAAATAAGAGGAAGCAATATTTTAAATAAATGTTTTAAGTTAATATTATAAATTTGAAGAAATTATTTATAAATCCGAAGTCTTATCTTGTTAAAAAAAAATCCCTTGCTCTTTATTTTAATACTTACTTTATTTCATAATTTTGTAGCTTACAGCCTTAAGTAATCTAGAGCATGCAAGGTTCACATAAGCTTGATAACTCGTACTGCCATTTGTTTTGTATCGGCAGTTACACACGCATACCAGGTCATGTTTTTAAAAACAGAGATTGTTTTGCCAATTCGCATAGCAAAATAAATAAGGGAAAACACCCCTCCTTTTTTGACACATGACAGCGGGTTCGTAGACCTTTTCATGAGAGGAGGACCGGGAAGTTGTTAAGTGTCTACTTTGAAGTACTTTATATACTCGACTACTGAGTTACAGTAACTTGTGGTGAGAATATCTACAGCTTAACTCCCCTGTTCATTACAGAGGAGGACGCCCCAACCCATCTTGAAAAGTATCAGTTGCACAACAACTGTACAGTTCTGGTTAGCTGGATGTTCAACACCAGTTAGAGTTGTAACACCGAAGATAGGGGAGGGTGCAGAACTGCTGAGTAGGGACATTGATAGAACACAGACCTTCATATAAACTCTTTCAACCTGTTCTAAAACCTACATCACATTTATACACTTGTATAGTAAGTAATTTATTTCAACGAACAAGACCAAAACAAACGCCTCAATTGTATGCCGCTGCCTACCCATCCCACTGAGCCATCCTGACACGTCGGCCCATGGCTTGGGGGAGTAGCGACAATGTTTTTGAACGTTTTCTAAAATGTTATGTTTTTAATTTGTTGCAGGTGCAAGTGGACATGATTATTTTGTTCCAAGACATTGTCGATTCCGAATATCACGAGGAATGTGCTAAGAAGTTCCAGTGAGTCGGTTAAATATTCTCTCTCTTAAAGAATTTTCACTAAAATGTAGGGGTGAGGCGATTTAAATGTTTGAATACTATGAGTTCTCTACTACTGTATTGTATTTGTATAGAGAAAACATCTTTTCACTTTCCTTTTTTATATATATATATATATATATATCCACACCCATTTTCGATTTACTGCGTTTGTCCTTTATGTTTTACACGTTTCTTTCTGAGTGTTCTATCATTCGTTACAAGTTTCCTTTTTCTCCCTTCTGTGTGTTTTTTTTCTCTCTCTCTCTCTTTTAGGAAATTATGTTGCACGTTTCAAACTCA
The DNA here is from genome assembly GCA_902151445.1 of Timema monikensis. Lineage (NCBI taxonomy): Eukaryota > Metazoa > Arthropoda > Insecta > Phasmatodea > Timematidae > Timema > Timema monikensis. The sequence continues at coordinate 127,234 of CABFVZ010001316.1, forward strand.
CCATGATGAGCTCCGATAGAATGAAACCTAGGTCGGGGGATTGGGCGGTAACAATCGATTTTCTATAAGGGGCAACCATTACCTCTTTTTCCAGTGGCAGCAGTGTAAAGTGTGAACTGTGTTCTTATTTTAATTGCAAAAGCAAAATTGTGTTTGTTCCTTTTATGTGTTTTATCCACCTTTCTTGTACCTTCTTCCAAACATATTACTTTATTGTATTATTATTATTTTTAGAACTATTATGATGTTCACTAGTGGGCTTAGTCCAACATAACAACAATACCTCAGGCCATTAATTTATCATCCTTAATATGAACAAAATCTAACTAGGGGAAAAAAATCGTAACAAAGCAATTTTTTTTTTTCTAAGATTAGGATTCAAGAGTTGTAGTTAAAACAAAGATTCTGATTCGATTTAAAAAATGTGGATATGACCTAGCTTTATATAATATATAATTGCTAAGGATACACCCTTGAGGATATTTATTTAATATTACCCGTCTGCCAGAGAGTATTCTTCTATAGTTACGTGTTTTCTTGTTTCAGGGCGATGCTGCGGGAATACCACCGGCTCATTCCGGCCCTTTTAGAGATGTTGAGAAGTTTGGATATCTCCCCCGAGTTGCAAGGAGAGCTCACGCAGCAAATGCTGAAAATTCTTCCCTCCGTGCCGATGGAAAACCTGCCCACCCTCGTCACCTTCCTCCAGGTCAACACGTCGGCACCAGATCTGCCGCAGGTGAGACTCGGGCCGTTGACTAAAGATTACGTTCCCACCTGGAAGAAAGAACCTACTCTCTCACTTCCGGGGATATATATCAATCATAATTACTTGAATATGAGTGCTCCTCGACCCCCCACCCCCCCGTCAAATGGTTATTTTCTTAAATTAGGGCTCTGTGAGCTTTTCATTCGTGTCAAATATTTCTAAATGCTCACAAATTTAAGTATATTAATAATTTTAAAATTTTAAGAATATATTCATTTCTGTAAAAAAAAATCTTTAAAATGTTATCAGTAAAAACAAACATAAAATATAAATACCACATCATTAAAATTTAAGATTTAAAAAAATAAATGAAAACAACTCATATTCTTAAATTAAGAATGACACTCATGGTTTCAACACTCATGTCTTTAAAGACATTAAAATTACACTGAAAAATTACAAAAACAGTTCACAAGATTGACATTTTTAAATGAGCTCATATTGTCACAAAATAAGACTTTGTAGCTTTAATTAAAGAAAATGTAAGAATTACAAGCTGTCAGAAATTTGAAATGCATCTTGATTAATTTTTTAGTCCTTAATGCAATAACCATGCATGATTACTTCTTTAGTTACAATTCCATTCCTATATGCACAGTTGCACATGTGTCTTGTAGAGGCTTTCAAAAGAAATTATCTTATTATGAAATTTATTTCAATTTAATTCATAATGCTTATTGATGTTATTACTTTAAAATGAAATATAAGATGGTTAAAATAATATTTCTAGTATACAATATCAAATAGTAAATACCTTTCTATTCAAATGTAATTTTGGTAAAATATCTATTGCATTCTTGATCAACACTAATTTTAGACAGGTTAGCCAATTTTATTTTATAACTAAATAGTAACTAATGTTAGTTAATTTATTGTCGAATTAAAATAAGTTTGAAATATCTTAAGTTTGAAAACAATAGATAAATATTCTCATTGTTAAATTTTTAATAATCATTATTTTTATTATCTAGTGATCTACTTAGCTATTTTTATTCTCATTGCCTTGTCATGGAAATGCATTTTTGTTCAAGGATAATTCAAAATGGATGAAATACTGAATTAGTCTGCCCGTCAAAAGTAGTTTAAGAGCTATTATTACGTTATTAAGGTGAATTCATTTTTAACAATTTGCTACGTTACAAAATGATTTATAAGCTAAACTCCTGATATAATCTAAATTAAATGCCTTGGACTTAACATTGGATTTAAAAAATTGATTTGTGACTATACATCAAGAGGAAGCTAGAAAATTACACGCCTAAAAACTTTAAATCTTGATTTTGAGTTTTAATGACGAGCTAGGCTCGAAATCCGAGTTCTTGAAGCGCTCTACTATTTACAATTTAGGTTGTAGTGTTACGGCTTATAAAGTCAAAGTTTGATATTTTAAAATAAAACATTTCTTAATGAAAGCTGTTTTGGGAGTAAAAGTGCAGCCTATTTTCGGGTATATAGAGTATAGTTAAAAGTAAAAACACTCTGATTAGTAATTTTTTTAAACTTTAATTGGCTTTTCTATTTATTTCAAATTTCTCCAATCTTCTACATTCATTTTTAGCTTTCGTGTTGAGATCAAGATTTTTTTTTTCTCACCTGATCGAAATATTTTCATATCCCTTCGCATTGTTTTAATATTTATATATATTTCTACATCCATTATTGTTTCCAGCCTGTGGTCAGTTTTTTTCATTCAAGCCATATATTTTTCACTTCCAGCTTGCGAGGTCTGTCTTGGCTTCGTATCTCTTATAATCTAACTTAAGGCTAAGACAGGCACAACATACAGTGCCCAGAATGATAAATATATACTATGTTTGTTTACTGCATCATAGTACCTGTTTGGACTTTACACGTACAATAATTATGCTCTTGGATTAGGGATAAGGAAGGTAGAATTTTGAGAGAAACATTCCTAGAATTTGCATGGAGGTAGAGTAGGAAACCATTGGAGGATAAAACACCCACAATACACCAGACCGATACTACCGAGATTCCCGTCACTGCTAATCCTGTTTGTTCCTGTCTGGTTTTCAGATAAGGAGGTGTATTTGAAAGGGAAAGGCACATTACTACTCTGTCAATAAGTTGTTGACATTCCGCTGGTTGTCAAGAAAATGTATTATTATTATTATTAGCACCGCGTCTTACTACCCGTTCGGGTTATACGCACTTACGCTAATGTGTAATGGTAGGGTGATTGTGAGATGAAATGAAGGACCTACAGTTTAACGTGGAATCCGAACCACGGTGGCGGCCTGGCATTCCCCACATTCACAAGATGTCTTGTCAGAGGTGAAGGAAGGGTTTGGTAATTAGATAAATCTGTGCCGGGACCGAGGATTGAACCCCGGCCGCCAGCACAGAAGTCTGACACCTTAGAAAATGTAAAACTCAGAATATACAAGACATTAGTTTCACCTGTCTCTTATGGTTGTGGATCATGGTTATTTAACTTAAATAATGAAAAGAATTTTACGATGTTAGAAAACAAATTTCCGACACCTTGGTTCAATCCGTAGTGTGTCTGTCTACCGATCTAAGTGTCCGGGCTTCGATTCCCGGCATGACCGAATAATTTATCATCAGTGAAATGTTTGTTTATCCTTTTACGGTAATGAATTTACATCCGGGGACTTTATGTTGTGCTTGTCCTAGTCTTTAGTTGGGCTATAAATCATATGTAGCTATATATATATGGCTTGGATGAAAAGACTGGAAACAGTAATGGATGTATTATTATTATTTAGCACCACGTCTTTACTACCCGTTCGGGTTATACGCTTAAGTACTAACTACGCTAATGGATTAGGAATTGGGAAGGTTGAATTAAAGGAAGTGAACCTGCATTTGCGTGGAGGGAGAGTGGAAAACCATTTAGGAAAAACCACCCCCAGTTCACCTGACTGAGATTCGAACCTCGATCTCCCCGTCCTCAGCAGTCGGGCTCAACACAACTAGCGCGTCAGCCAACTACGCCACCTAGACGGGTAGTAATGGATGTAAAAAAAATAGTTCTTTGGAAATATTTGGATCCAAAAAGATATAGGAGATTGGAGGATGTATTCAAATGTTTGACTTTCATATTCAAATTTTGAATTAAATTACATTCATTCCAAATGTAGGATCCATTTTGATTTGAAATTTTGAATCTGATACAAATCCTAACAATGTTCAAATTCAGATTCAAAATTTCAAAGCATAGTGAAAGTATTTATATTTGAAATATCTTAACTATCCACTCACTTGTCAGGTGGTGCGCGCACTGCGGAAACATCTCAATTTCTATCCAGAGGACCGCAAGCATGCAAAGCAATACGCGGAACAGGTAAACTACCAGCTTTTGACTGCCGAGAGTCTCCAGGATAGCATGTTGAACTCCGAACCTCTGGTGTCGGCTTGGCTCAAGCTGGTTGAGGAGGCGGCTGACACCTCCGAGCATAACCCCATGGACGTGATCATGCTTCTCCTGCTTTACTCGACGAACAGCCGCGAGAACAAGAAGCTTGCCAAGAAGGTGTTCAGCAGCAAGGTGCGCTCAGGCACATTCACACCCAAACTTCTGCAAGCTGTCTTCGAGAGGCACTCTTCGGTGAGACTCGTTCAATATTTTTCATTTTGTTTTATGGCTTGGTCGATCAGCCTTTTCACCGTTGTTGCTGACGTCAATCTTGCCGATTATTTGATTTATTTTCTTTACAATTATGTAGATAATTAAAGTTGTGTCAAATCCACTATTTTACAAATCCAAATCTCCAATTTACCTCTGAATCTCAAATTCGAATCTGAATCTAAATTTTGGGAAAAATTATGACCATAAGAGGAAATAAAAATAAAATAATATACAATACAAATAATAACTAAATGTTAACATTCTTTCTTATAACATTCATACATTCAGATAAGTGTTATATTACTGGTCTGGGGTCTTGTTGTCAATTCATTCTATAATTATAGTTGGTTCTAAATCACTAACAAAACACCAAGGTAAGTGTGCTGGCTATCCCTCCTAATCTAAATGATAATAAGCATTATTAAATCTCTAAAACAAATTTCACTTAAGAATATTTTTTTTAAGTATTTGAGTTTTGAATTTTAAATTTTCTCAAATCTTCAAAGGCTCAATGGATTTGAGGTCCATCCCTAGTTACCGCCCATTCCCCCGCCTAAAGGGCATTTAAAAGGAATAACATAAAGTTGTTAAATTTAAATGTTAAAAATAGAATAGGTATAAAAGAAAACTACACTCTTCTTTTTCATTTATTTTCAATGATATTTGTGTGTTCTAGATTGTGGAGAAGTATTTGTCACACACCCTGGAATTAATCAGCTCTTTTATTAAGTCCAATGACCCTGGGCTTCTAAACCATGCCATTTCTTGGTTTCGGTAAGTCAACTTTATTTTTATTTTTTTGTCGACCTTGGTGTTCTTGAGGTAAAGTGCTCGCCTCAGTATCCAATGTTTGTTGGTTCAAACCCAGCCGGGATCGGCAGATTTTTCTTGAGCGCTTCAGAGACATTTTAAGTTCTGTACTTTTCTCGGCTCTACTCCATTCACACTTTACCATGTTAAATTTCATTCCACGCTCTTTCACTTCTTCATTCCATTCTTGTAGTTGTTCCTATATTTCCTCTTGTGTGGAATGCCAGGTCGCCACCGTGGTTCGGATTCCACGTTAAACTGTAGGTCCTTCATTTTCATCTCACAATCACCCTACCATTAAAATCACCCTACCATTACACATTAGCGTAAGTGCGTATAACCCGAACGGGTAGTAAGACGCGGTGCTAATAATAATAATAATATATTTCCTCTTCCTTCTGTCTCCATACCTTTCAAGCTATCATCAAACATTATGGCTTTCATACTTTCTTCCTCGAGCTTTCCTGCCATTTAATTTACCATTTCAAATAATAATAGTGAAAGGGCACTCCTCTACTTCACTCCATTTTTTATTTAGACCCACTCCGTTCTTCCACTCTTCGTCTTAACACATCTCCTTTTATCCTCATACTGACATTTAACTCTCTCATTACAACTGCTCTTTCCCACTTTGGTCTCCTCCATCACTTTTCAAACTTTATTTCTATCACATTCCTTCTTCACGACCTTAAATACCATTACCAAGTCTTTCCCAAATTCATACCTTCTTTCCATTATCTGTCGTATGACAAAGAACAAGTATATTGTAGACCTCTGTTCTCTAAATCCATGCTGTTACTCTCTCCACCTTCCTTTCATTTATTTATTACTCTACTAGCTGTTATAAAGATGCATAGATGTGTTGTAGTTAGTGAGATATTTAAAAGTCGGATCGTTACATATGAAAGTTTTCGTCTTTCTTCAAATTATTTCGAAGATGTGAAGGCTATTGTGAGCATCAAAGTTGATGTCAAGGAGAGTTGACCTTCTACTAAGGGTGTGGAGTCGGTACACCAAGACTTCAACTCCTACCCCTTCATAAATTTGTCCTAAAAAAATAAAGTGATATATTTACTATGTGTATTGTTATAATAGCACAAGCTTTTAATAATAAGACGGAGCTTTTATATTTTTATCGACTCCAATTCTATCCTAAATTGTTTCCGACTCTAGGACCCTGCCTTCAACTCTTGACATGTCGAAGTTTCGCACACTTCCTACTTTATTCTAGGGGCTCCCAACTGGCAGCCAGCGATGCCTTTTTTCTTGTGATAAAGTTTTTGGAAAAATTAATCTAATATAGTTAAAACTGATGTTTTTAGCTGAGAAACGGAAAGTTTCGACTTGCATGGAGGGAAAAAATCCGTAAAAGTTCCAATCAATGTTCAATAATTTCTTCCTTACATCTGTTTTACTATATTGACACATCAAATACAGTATATTATAGTCAGAAATTTTTTTTAGTATGTAATTAATTAATAAACATGTTTAAATTACTTCTTGTTTCATTCACAAATTTAAATATCTGACAAAAACTATCCGATCTTGTTGAGGCCCACCATTAGATTCGTGTATTTAATTATGGCCTTTGTGCACTTTTAAGTTGGTAACCCGCTGAACTAGTCATTAATAAAAAGGTATTTCCTCAACCTGAACCACCTGGATGATCGCAGGTTATGTGTGGAGCACCTCGATAGCTCCTCCTGTCAGCAGGTGGTGCGCGAGCTACTACTACTCGTGGTTCAGGACAATGGCCACTCCGAGACTTTTCTCACTCTCCTCAATGAGATTCCAGTGTCGAAACTCGCCCCGCAATGTCTTGGCGTCATGGTGAGTTGAAGCCAGGCCTTCCGGTTAGGCATAGTCCAATTTTCATAGAAAAGAACCTTATCTGAGAGCTAGAAAAGCTTTGGTGGCTGCTTGGTCCAACGCGCTACTCTCGCAGTAAACTAGACTGTCGTTGACAGGGATATTGAATTTTGAATCTCGGTAAGGTGCACTAAGAGTGTTTTTTCCAAAATGGTTATCCACTCTTCCTCCATACAAATGCGGGAGAACTTCCTCTAAATATAACCTTCCTAATCCCTAAAACCATTAGCGTAATTAGTACATAAGCGTATAACCCGAACGGTTAGTAAGACGTGGGGCTAAAAAAAAAAAGTTTGCATAATATTTTAACGGATACAAAATCATGGTGATAATAATTATATTGCAAGCATGACCATTGGTGCGGGTGATTCTTTTTNTTTCCTGCTGAACAAACTGTTGTCCCCGGTCGGGTATTTACAGAAGCTGCTGCCCCTGGTGATGGAGAGAGAACTAGGGGAGGTGCGTCAAATAATGGAGCTCATCTGCCGCGTCGTCTACTCCAAACACGGCCACCTTCGGAAACTGGAGGACGACGTTCACCAGTACCTCCGCAAATTGAAGCAACACATGGAAAACAGGTATGTGACGACATTATCGTTTGCCAAAAACGGTGGTTCCTAACCTATTTGAGCTCACGTTCTCCTCTATGTTTGAAACCCCCTTTAAAAGTTATCTATGTTTAAAAACTCTTAAAACCTATCCCTGTTTAAAGCCCGTTTAGTGACCTATAGAACTAACACCCCTTAAAGGTTCTTTAGCTTAACACCCCTGTAATTTATACTCCTTGTTTGGTTCCCTAACAATAGACCGGATGATGCTAGTAAATAGTTGACCTTGACAACCTACTACTTCTTTCCTTACCTCCCACCCCATTTTCACGCCACAAAATACGGTAGAGTAAAATAAATCTCTGACCTTCTCTAAATTTTTCAAACTTATTTACTTGATGAACCTAACAATTAACAATGAGTAACGCGCTTCCCGACTGGTTTGTCTTACTACAGACGATAAAATACTCCCCCTAACACCTCCCCCCTCCCGCCCAAGTTTGTCACAGAATAAAGAAGATGAAACTGAGCCGGCATTACTTGCTGGAACGATAGGTGGGCTTTATTTCCCGCCAGGAAGAGGCCAATCCCGACTGACTCTCGGGTATAGATAAATTCCCGACATTTTCCTCTTGAGTTTGAGATTCCGTCCACTCTCACTCATTACATGACCATATCATCTCCGTCTCGCTTTCTCTACTATTTCATGTACTCCCATTTTTTCTCAGATAATTTTATTATTCATATCCTGTTTCTTCTCGTCATCCATTTCTAATATATTCATATTCTGCTTGCTTTGGTTTGAAACAGTGGACTTTATCTACTACACCCCCTTGGGCACTGCCCCCTTGTTCCCATACCAGCTAAGTTCGACTATTTGTTCTTTTGTTCTCAGCTTCAAGCTGAAAGGGGTGATAAGTTCTGTGGTCGTGGCAAAGAACGTGATTATTGACGACGAGTCGTCGTACACCGCCACGTCCAACAAGGACGTCTTAGAGACTTCTACCGGCGAGACTGTGACCCTCACTCCCAGGGCGAGTCACGCCAAGAGTTTCCTGGGTGAGAACCACCAACTGTATCGTTCGACATTGTCTATGGCTTTGAGAAGGGTCCTGGAACTTAGGATGTGTGTGGTCTCGAAAATTTTGACTTTGCTTTGAAATCATTTCAGTTTCGAGCTTTGAAAAAAATACTCTGGCTTTGACAAATAATTAATCTTCATCATTATAATCTTACTTTACATCCATTAATGTTTCCAGCCTGTGGTCAGTTTTTTATTCAATCCACATATTTTCCACTACCGGCTGGCTAGGCCTGTCAGTTCCATATGCCTTATAATCAAACCCAGGACCCTTAGCTCGGCAGACAAACACACCTCAGACCTTTGGTTATTCGACATGCTCATTATGTGCAATTTATATTGTTGTGCAGTATGCGCATGCATATTATTTTCCCACTATCATCGCATCTTTATTAGTGAGGGAGTCACACACTGCTGAGCTGCGCGAGCACGTACAGTCATTTTAAATCCAAAGATTTGTTTACATAAAATAAAAGTTATTTAACTTATTTCATTACAGTACTGTATTGTATTTGTACTGTAGAGTAATTACTAACAAACCTTATTTTATACCAATTCTGCCCTTCTATTTATTTACAGGAACTTGGATTTATTTCTTTGCCCGTCTTCTTCCTTCACTTGTTTCCATATTATACGACCACCTGTTGGTCCCATTTAGGTCGGATTATTGAGAGACTACTGTATACAAGAGCTCAAAATGGCAGTAATTGAACATAAATTGAGGTTTTAGCTGTCAATATTTTTATTGGTGAAGCTTTGTATTTTACAAGGTGAAGTCAAGTTGAAGTTTCAAAGCTTCCCAAACCCTCAACAAAGGCTATTTTCTTGTGGAAAAATTGCGGCATATTCTCGTTACAATACAGTAAATAAGAATGTTTAGTATAATCAATGACCATAGGAATATTTGTTTACAGATTTGGATTCTAAACTGTGTGTGAATAACAAAATTGAAGGCTCATACTATGAAGACATGTCATCAGCCCTGATTTCTATACGCAAACAAGATGCGGACAGGACTTTCCTGGTTTGTGTGCTATCAATAGGAATGTCAAACTCTATACCTTCATATACTCTTGTTTTTTACCTGACCTATAACACACTAGAATAAATTACTATAATTATTAGTAAGGCTGGACCAATGCCAATAACCGATCCGATATATCGGCCGATATTGGCGCAATCTTCCAAGGATAATCTATTTTTTTAATATGCATATATTTTACACTGATAATTCATATGTTTTCCATTACCGACTTGCTAGGCCTGTCGTAGCTTCATATGGCTTATAATCTAACTTAATATTAGGACAGGCACAACATCCAGTCCCCCGGCTGTTAATTTGTCACTGAAACATTTCACCAATGATACTCTTTTGGCTATACCAGGATTTGAACCTGGGACACTTGGTTCTCTAAGCAAACAAGCTACCAACTGAACTAAGGTGTCAGATTAAAGTCACATCAAAGTACTAAAATATCCTATGAGTAATGTACATATTAATTTCTTTCCTGCGCATTATTTTCTATTTGTATTACAAAATGTAAAATACCTTGACTTATTTTATAGTTTTTTTTTAATCCGTACAATTTCAAGTCCCAATTAGTCCGGATTGATGAGGTCTTACTGTATATATAAAAATATATTGTTAAGACTACTCTTCTTTCAGATCTGGTTAACTGATAAGGTTTCAGAAGAATTTGAGTCTGCTTATGTTAATGATGTAGATGATATCAAATTGGGGTGAGTAATTCTCTTGTATTTTATTTACCATAATTTTAAACATATTTATAACGTTCACTTTTGGTTCGATAAATTAATATATGAAAGTAGTTTTATGAAATTACTAATTGCCTAACTTAATATCATGGGAATAGTTTTATTCACCAGTGGTCTTAATAAGGATGTGGGAATAGGCTTACTCGAAAATATAAGTTTCTGAGTCAAGTTTTAACAGGTGGTCAAAATTATTTTCAAAGCTCTAAAATTTTGGGCACGCTAAGCAACATTTTCTGAGACCTGCTTCTTTGGCTGCATGGTCTAAGGTGTTATTCTAGTGGTAGGCTAGAGACTCGCTGACCTGAAGATCAGAGTTCGAATCTGAGTCAGGTGTACTGGGGTGTTTTTTTTCAGAATGGTTTTTTCACTCAAATGCAGATACACTTCCTTTAAATTCAACCTTTCTCGTCGCTTACACATTATTATAATTAGTACATAGGTGTTTAACCTAAACTGGTAGTGGGAAACGGTGCTTAAAAAAAACAAATATGTCTCAAAAACAAATTAATCTAATAATTCTATTTAATTTTCACTTTCCCAGTGAAGAGCTGTCCCTGCAGTTCCGCCTGGACAGCAACGCCACCAACACCATTTGTATTCAGATTGGCAACATAGTGGAGAAGGAGATGAAGACTTCTTCTTCAAAGTAAGTGAGGGGAATAGACTCACTTGATGTCCTCTTGACTCGGTGGTTTAGCGAGTTTGTCTTCAGGTCCTACCCTTATAAAGAGTTCTTCTGATAGGGTTAAACCTGGGTCAAGTAATTGAAAAGTAACAACAAATTTTCTTCGCCTCTTTGTCCAACGGCAGCAGTGTGTAAAGTGTGAATTGGAAGTATTATATTTGGAACAAAGTACAGGTAAGGTAGATCGACACATATAAAATAATAATATTATTATTATTATTATCACCGCGTCTTACTACCTGTTCGGGCTACACGCACTTATGCTAATGTGTAATGGTAAGGTGATTGTGAGATGAAATGGAGGACCTACAGTTTAACGTGGAATCCGAACCACGGTGGAGGCCTGGCATTCCACACATTCACTAGATATCTTGTCAGAGGTGAAGGAAGGGGTTTGGTAATCGGATAAATCTGTGCCGGGACGGAGGAGAAACATATAAAAGGAACAAACACAATATGGCTTTTACAATTAAAAGAACAACACAGTTCACACTTTACACTGCTGCCACTGGACAAAGAGGTAATGGTTGCCTCTTTAAGAAAATCAATCAATACCACCCAAACGCCCAAACTAGATTTCATTTTATTCGAATTTATCAGGAGGGCGAGTGAAATGTGCAACACACTAAAAGAGCAAACCATAAAATACACAAGGGAGAAAAAGTAAATTTGTAAATAATTATAACCCGCCTCGGTGCCGTAGTTGGCTAACGCGCTTGTCGTGTTGAGCTCGACCGCCGAGGACGGGGAGATTGAGGTTCAAATCTCGGTCGGGTGAACTGGGGGTGGTTTTTCCTAAATGGTTTTCCACTCTCCCTCCACGCAAAATGCGTGTTCACTTCCTCTAATTCAACCTTCCCAATCCATTAGTGTAATTAGTACTTAAAGTGTATAACCCGAACGGGTAGTAAGACGCGGTGCTAAATAATAAATAATTATAAGACACCCGAGAAGTTGCGTTGTTACGCGGCCTTCTTGAAGAAGAGCTATTCTCAGTGTTCTCAACACGACATTAGTGTGAATAACGGTTATGGACGGCGTAGCTGTATTGCGTATAGAAAAACAGTGGACTACGACTGATGAATCGGAGCAGTCAATAGTTCCTAGTAAACTCCCTCTCTAGGTGCACAGTAGTAAAGAAAAATTGGGAACATATTTTATTCCAAATTAAATCTTTTTTTTTTTTTTTTTCATTCAGTTTCAGGTTCTCCATCATAATGCTGTGTCCAATATTCAAGCTTCTACGTACCCTGCTGGCAGATAACCTAGGAGCCATTGACGCGTTATTGGGTTGCGGCGTGCCCATGCCTAACCCCGAGACGTATGAGGAATTCTACATGATGGACCCCAACGAGCAAAGGTTTTGTCTCGACTCTTGGTTCCATTGCATCAACTGGTTTATCGAGTTGGTCAACGCCTTTTCCACCCACACCGACACTGACAACATTAGAAAGGTAATTGAGTTTTTTTTTCTCAAATCCGAATCAATTCTAAGAGACTCAAATAATTTAAAAAAATATATAAACTTTCATATTTTGAATTTTTATTTTTATTTATAGTTTCAATTCGCTTCATTGGTGGTTTAGACACATAATTATAGGACAAACCTATCAATCAGACTACAGAACATTCATTTAATACTTAACTGAATGTGGGAATATTATAATTAATGGATTATAACTACCGGTTTCTGTGGCCGCATAGTTTAAGGCGTCACTCTCGCGATAGACTATACTGCTGATGACAAGGAGATCGAGGTTTTAATCCCAGTTACGTGTACTGGGGGATGTATGTTTTTGCTAAATGGTTTTCCACTCTCCCTTCATGCAAATTTAGGTACACTTTCTCTAAATTCAACCTTCCTAATCCCTTACTCATAAGCATAATTAGTGCATACTGCCTATAACATAAACAGGAATAAGACACTTTGCTAAAAATAAAATGAATTATAGCATAAAATTAGGTATCGCCCCCCAAAAAAAGTCTAATTTTTCAAGTTAAATTTTCTTGACCAATAATTTAACACTTATCTGAATATATGAATGTCATAATGAATAGATAGTAAGAAAAAAAACGTTAACGTTTATTTACTATTTGTATTTTCTATTCTATTATATTTTTATTTCCGCTTAAGTCCATCATTTTTCCCAAGATTCAAATTTGAAATTTGTGATACATAGATAAAATAAAGATTTGGATTTGATATTTGAATGCGTAAAATGGTAAGTTTCGATTTAACTCAACTTGTATTATTTACTAGTATTTACCTCATAAATAGAAATGTTGCTATCATTAAGGTTGTATGTATTATAATTGCTTGTTGTCGTGTAATTCTGCTGGTCGGTGTGTTATAGGTGTGTTGTAGACTCGACCAGATTATAATACTCCTAGAACTCGTGGCGGAAAAACTGCCCAAATCTCACGACTACAAACCTCCGAACTGTAAATTCCACTACGACTGTAAGCCTAAGCCCCTCGGACCCGCCAAGAGCAAGAAGGGAGCAACCAAATCGTAAGAATTTAATGCCCCACCCCCTCTTTTTTTCTTTTGTACTTTTATTGAACATTTGTTCTAATTTAACGCTTATAATTGATGTGTCAAGAACTATATAACTTAAGTTATATCAAGTTTGATTTTCTTTATATTAGGGGTGTGCAAAGTCCCCCCTTTTTTTTTCAATTCAAAGCAAACTAAAATCTAATATATTAAATATTCTCAAAGCCGAATCAAATCTTGAATAATTTTTTTTTTTTTTTTAATTGAGAACAAATCAACTTTTGGTGGTATGTTGCAACACACAGAATTAATACAGCAAAAAGGTTTTTTTTACAAGTATCAAACACACTAAATGTAATATTTAAAAAAAATCATTAAATTAGTTAAATGTTTCAAAAATGAGGTGGCACAATTTGTTTTTAACAGTTTCATTTAAAATTCAAAATTGAGTAATCCATTGTTTGTGTTATTTGTACTCTCTTTTTCTTTGTGTTTGATAAAGGCAACAATGCCGAAATATAATTATATTTGTGTTAAAATGTGTGTGTGACTACTTCTACTATAGAAGACAGAAGAAAGGAAGATGTCACCTTTGTGCATTGGATTATTCACACATTTTTCCTCTTTCCCTTGGTGGGCTTTCTTCATCAAATTTATTCTTAGTAGTTTATTTTTCCTTTTTCTTTAGTTTTATCTCTCTCCGTTATTATAAAATTAAATTAGTTAAAGCTTTTTTTTTTATCGCTAAATGTTTGTCTTTGGTCAAAACAAGGTCATTATTGTAGCCTGATAAACAATCTAATTTGCCATTGTTATTTTGTTATTTGTTTGAGGGAAATATATTTGTAAGATTGAGGGAACTTATTATCATCATAGGAATGTTATTGTTAATTTAATTGACATTTAAATCCATATAATGGAACACAATTCACATTTAAAAAGTTAAGTTGTCAATTTTGCAAACAGTGTTAATATATCTTTATTTCACACATCTTTTGTTGATTTAATTTTTTTTTTTTTATAATTTTGATAACCACGATGGGATGGCCAAGTAATGAGGATAGAAAAAAAAAAGGATGCCAAAGAAAATGTTGGAAAAAGACCACAAGGGAGGCCAAGAAAGAGATGGGCAGAGCAGATAACAGAAAGTGTTCAAGTGAGAGGAGAAGAATGGTGGAAGGATAGAGGAAGATGGTGGCATTTTACTAAACTAACCCGGTCACAGGCTGATAACGATTTATTAAGTGGAATTATATAGATTTGTTTAGTTGGAATAGTAACAAAATCACAACAAAAAAAAAAGGACAAAACTGTATTAATATAATTGATTTATAAAAAAAAAACAGTATTCTCTTTGTTGCTTATGAAATGATAAGACACGATAGACAAAATAGCATTTGTCAGTGATACCAAACCTTAAAAACCCACTTCAGTTGCCGAACAGTCTTAAGCGTCACACTCGTATTAGACTGGCCTGTTGAAGATAAGGAGATCCAGGTTTGAATCCCAGTCAGGTCTACTGAGGGTGGTATTTTCCTAAATGATTTCCCACTGTCCTTCCACGCAATTATGGGTATATTAGCTCAAATGCTTCCTTCTCCCTGTTCAATTAGAGTAATTATATTTATATATATCCTGAACAGGTAGTAAGATGCAGCAATGAAAAATAAAAAAAACAAGCCTTAAACAACTAATTAAAAAAAAATCTTTTCATTTGAACTAAAACTGTGCTTTTTTTATATTCGAGTATTCAAATTAGGATTTGAGTTTTGTATTCAAGAAATATATACGTGTTGATCTCTAGTTTCTTTATTGATCTTCTTGTATCCCAATACCAATAATATATTTTTAATAAAATAATAGAAAATTAAAATAGTAACTAAATGTTAACATTCTTTCTTATAATCAATTAATTAAAACATTCATACATTCAATCAAGTGTTAACTTACTGGTCTCAGGTCCATTTATATGTTCATCCTAAAATTATAATATTCTGAACCACAAATAAACAGTATTAAGGCTCTAAAACAAATTTTACCTTAAAAAAATTAATTATATATATAAATCGAGTATTATAGTCTTGATTCCTCGAATTTTGAATATCCTTAAGGATTCGAGGGTCCCCTCCTTATTTGGAACCATCTATCCTAGCTTTGATTCGTATTCGGAAATATTTCTTAAGCTCGGTTTGACTCTGCTTTGAATCAAATAAAATTAAGCTCCGGTAATCTATACTTATAAAATAACATGTCCTGACTGACTGATTCATCATCGCCGAGCGCAAACTATCAAGGCTACAAGCATGAAATTCAGACTGTATATTCATTTTGTTATGTAGGCACCCACTAAGAAAGGATTTTAGAAAATTCCACCCCAAAGGGGTCAAAATAGGGGATGATAATATGTACGATAATATGTATGAAAGTCCGTCATTTTGAAAGTTACATAAATAAAATTTTGTATTTCGGTTATTGACGTAAAACAAATAAATACGTGTTTCAGGAATTTTGGAAATTTTATTTAATAAGGGGTGAAAGTTTGTATCGGACTTGCATTATTTTTGATCTGAGGTCAAGTTATGGTCATCAACGTAACGTAATATTTTTAATTAATCTGTAAATACATATGTATATTTTCGTATTTGTATATAATCAACTTCCACGCGAGCAAAGCCGCGGGCAACAGCTATCTAGTCGTTACATATGTGTTAAGAGTATGTTCATGATATGTTTTTACCCGAATGACTGTTGAGAAATCATATGTTTTGGGTTGCCAACACTTGTAAAAGATCACTGTTTTGTTAGAAATGTTAAGTTTTTTAATTACATGTTAAATTTTACATTTAAAATGATGTAAACTTAAGTTTTCTGATACTATTTCATTACTTTTAATAATTTATTTTTACCTAAAACAAAAACTATAAACATAATTAAAAGTACTTATTCTTCATTTTGGAATGTTATCTATAATGTGTAATATAGTGCACACATTTATACCTTTAATTACAGGCATCATATTTACTTGGAAAAGAGAAAATACTTGACATATATATATAAATACTCATAGAATAATTTAATATATATATAATAAATTATTTTATGAGTATTTTATCGTATTTCGAAATATTTAACTAAATAAAATATTTTTATCCACTGAGTGGGTGCACCATTGTAAATAACTTGTTTCCAGCATGATCAATTACATGGTTTAAATTCGTCAGTCACCAATTTGAAGCTATTAGTTAGACCTTTTGTGAAAATGCTGTCATTACATAATTTTTTATAAAGTATAATAAAATTATAAATAATCTTTATGCCCGACCTCAAATAAATATAAATAATACTGGCATGAATTACTGTACATTACATTACCATAGGTTTTCATTACAGTTGTCCAAAGTGAAAAAGATGTCTGCTGTTAGCGTAGGGATATATTTGAGGGATTATTTCTACTAACTTTTTGAGCTGTCCTCCAAGTAAACTAAGGTCGTGAATGTACGACGGGTTACGCTAGTTTCTTGATAGTGGTGACCTGGTGGTCTAGGTGTAAGGTGTCAGACTTCTGTGCT
Source organism: Timema monikensis (assembly GCA_902151445.1). NCBI lineage: Eukaryota > Metazoa > Arthropoda > Insecta > Phasmatodea > Timematidae > Timema > Timema monikensis. Next base: position 144,448 of record CABFVZ010001316.1, read on the forward strand.
GGCGGCCGAGGTTCAATCCTTGGTCCCGGCACAGATTTATCTGATTACCAAACCCTTCTTTCACCTCTGACAAGACATCTTGTGAATGTATGGAATGCCAGGCCTCCACCGTGGTTCGGATTCCACGTTAAACTGTAGGTCCTCTATTTCATCTCACAATCACCCTAAATCACCCTACCATTACACACTAGCGTAAGTGCGTATAACCCGAACGGGTAGTAAGACGCGGTGCTAATAATAATAATAATAATAATTCTTGATAGTGTACTGAATTATCTCTTTACTTACTCAAGAAACTTGTCCCCAGGAAAGGAAAGAAAGCAGACAAACAAGAAAATAATGAGACGATCAATGGTTTAGCCCCAGTACCAAACATAGCGTCGGCCAAACCCAACCAGGGGAAAGCATACGCGGGCAAGCGAGTGATGTGGTGGGACGTCGTCACCGCATACAAACCTTTCTTCCAGGAGCTGGAGATGGAAGTGTTCGTCCTCTTGTCGAAAGAACTTCGTGCACCGACGAAAACACAGGTAAGAGTTCTCTTGAGTTTTCTTTGAACCGGATGTGAAAATACAGGTTGTAACCAACAGTTTTAGTCGAGTTTTAGGGAACTTGGTAAACCGTTGTGAATCTCAAGAGTTTAAATTTCAAATCAAATATTTAAAAATGGTAATGATCCCAATATACTCCAAATCAAAAAATTTCATAATGAGAATCCTATGACTAATATACCGTATTTATCTGAATCTTAAGACAGGATTTTTTCCCAAATTTGTAACTTCAAAATCTAGGGGTCGTCATAAAATCGCATACTAAAGTATTTGTTAGGCCTACATAAAAAGGTAACATTCTACATTTTTATTTAATATTAATACAATAGTGCAGTACTGCCTTTTTTAAATATTTTATTCATTTTCGCAGAGTCTAAAGGTATAGCACAGATCACAGGATATTTGATTATTTTCACGGATTTTTAGGTTATTGTTAAAAACAACTACTTGGTTGTGGCCCGATATGATACTCGATAATCGTAGTATCGACTGGAATCGCAATAATTGATACTATAGACTAAAAATCTTGAAACCACTCTTTTGTATTCAACACAGTTAACTTCTCAAATGGGTTGGGGATAGTGATGGGGCGGTGACCTGGTGGTCTAGGGGTAAGGTGTCAGACTTCTATGCTGGCGGCCGGGGTTCAATCCTCGGTCCCGGCACAGATTTATCACATTTCATCTCACAATCACCCTATCATTACACATTAGCATAAGTGCGTATAACCCGAACGGGTAGTAAGACGCGGTGCTAATAATAATGATAGTGATGGGCATAATTAAATTGAATTTTCTTTTTGTTCTGTTGTTTTTGGATAATTTTCCAATTACTTCATTATGATATTAAAAAGTCAGCCATTCACAATAATTTAAATAAATTTAAAAACAAATAATGAATTATCAAATTGCTACGTATTTAAGTCTTAACACTTTGCCTACATAGCTAGTGCTTGTCAAGTAAGACAAACAATCGATAATACAAGAGTTTACTAGACAATTTTAATGATGCCGAACTTGAGTTTTAATTCGTGAAACTCCACAAAATATATAACTTTTGATTAATATCAAGTAAATTATTACCCTTAGATAAGGTGATCCTAAATCATCGGTTTTGGAATCAGAATAAAGATGTTTCTTTAACTATCACTAATTTTTTACGCTATGGCTGTCATGGCGGTTGACTTTATGGTAATTCATAGCAAATGTGTTTATCTGTTAGATTTTTGCAACACGTGAAATGTGTTTATCTTTTTTTTTTATATATATATAAAAGCAACAGTTTGTTGTGTATTTGTCCTTTGATATCTTACCGCAATCCTAATTAGATTTTAAGTCGACATAGGTGTTTTGTTTTGTAAATAAAAAAAAACATTTGTTAACATTACAAAATAAGTCTTAAAATATTTGTTCATTCATGATACAATAAAAACCACTTAGAAAAAATTTATCCAGAACTACTGAAAACTGGGGGTCATCTTGGATTCAGGTACATAAGGTGTGTGTGTGTGTATGCGTGTGCGTGCATGCGTGTGTGTGCATGCGTGTGTGTGTGTGCGCGCGCGTGTGTGCGTGTGTGTTTTTTTTTTACTCTCCCTCTTCACAAATGTGGGTACATATTCTCTAAATTAAACCTTCCTCTTCCCTCTCACATAATCCTAACTAATGTGTCGAACCACGAGTAATCAGACACAGGGTTAAAAGAAGTTATTTAACTATACGGTAGACTCTCTATTTTCCGGGGGTATTAATAAGGGGAGAGGAAGCACAGATAATACAAACCCGCCCCTCTTCTATTACCTGGATACACATTATATACTTAATCAATTAATGAAATAATTCCTTTATTTTATTTGTTTTCTCTCTAAGAGTTGTACGAATTGTCGTTACTTTTCAGTGCATGCATTCATTGTGTTTGTAAAGTGTCATCCTGCTTCTCCAAATTCGTCAGGTCCGCCTTCTGTGCCTTCCTTGGCTACTGTCTAGCTTTATCACTCGGGATAAGCTCTGTTTCTTCTTCTTCACCTCTCCTTCGTCTACCTCTCCCTCTCTGTCATCCTCTACTTCTTCCTCTCTCCCATCCTCTAACTCTTCCTCTACCTCTCTCTCCCTCCCTCCCTCTAACTCTTCCTCTACCTCTCTCTCTCCCTCTAACTCTTCCTCTACCTCTCTCTCCCTCTCCCTCTCTATCTCTCCCTCTAACTCTTCCTCTCTCTCTCTCCCTCCCTCTCTTCCTCACCGTATTCCTCTACCGCTTCCTCTAATTCTTCCTCTCTGTCTTCTCCATATTCCTCTACCTCTTTCTCACAATATATTTCGCTAGTCTCAGCAGCATCTGTATGACCTTGAGCGTGTGTTACTATTTCCTTGTCTCAGCAGCATCTGTATGACCTTGAGCGTGCGTTACTATTTCCTTGTCTCAGCAGCATCTGTATGACCTTGAGCGTGCGTTACTATTTCCTTGTCTCAGCAGCATCTGTATGACCTTGAGCGTGCGTTACTATTTCCTTGTCTCAGCAGCATCTGTATGACCTTGAGCGTTCGTTACTATTTCCTTGTCTCAGCAGCATCTGTATGACCTTGAGCGTGTGTTACTATTTCCTTGTCTCAGCAGCATCTGTATGACCTTGAGCGTGCGTTACTATTTCCTTTCTCTCTCTCTCTGAGAACAGTAGAATGCATTCATACGGTGGTGTATTGTTTGTGACATATTTAAATATAGCCACAGTTGATCCGCCCCTGGTAAATCGAGAGTGTACTGTGTTGTGATGTATCTCCTCTCTTGTTAAGAATGATGAAACTGACGAACCCGAGCTAAACTGCGGTAGCCTCCTCTTCCTGTTGATGGACTACGTGGACAAGGTGGAGTACATGCTGCCGGATCATACCAAGCGCATAATGCCTTTCAAGTTCGCCAGCCACAAGGATGTCTGCTTCGCCAACGTGGCCAAGGTGACGCCCGTGAGCTTTGCCAAGACCGCCATAAAGAACCTTGACGTGCTCTGTGTCAAGCTGGAGCAGATTTTTGAGTGTAACAAGGTATACCAACTTAGCTGTGTGAGTAAATTAATTTTATTTAGGGGTGTGTGTACATTTTAGATTGACAACCAATAATTTAATTTTTTAAGTTAAATAAATTGATGGCAAGCTTTTTAATTAAAAAGTAATAAACTATGCACTTATTTCAATTTTTTTTTTTTTTAACTTCTTTCAGACGCTCTTGTCCCAAAACGACGGGGTCCATGATAGGTCCGGGCATGTTTGAGGAAAGTACGGCCTCGATAAAGCTGTGCTGTGACTACCTACTTCGAGGTCTCTCTGCGACCTTCTCCTGGGAGGGCCTTCGTCACGCTGAGCACAAGAACCTCCTCAAAGGTGAGCAGTCGACGTACACCTTGGAGGAGAATTTTTTCAAAAATTGCGATACTTTTAAAAATATTTGGGATGTTGATTTTTTTTATTGTTATATTTTCATCTAATCATATATTTTATATTTTTTTCAAAGTATAGTAATAATTTATAATTAATAAACAGTAATAATTATATAATCATAGGGCTGGGCCAATAAGCCCTTTTGCTGACATTGCCGATGCCGATATTTTGTTTCCGATATTGCCAATAACCGATGCCGATTTAGTTTTTTTTTTTCATGCAATGTTACAAAAGTGTACAGTAACAATACTTAAAAAAACAAGAATTATCTGATTTTGTCACTTTTTTTTTTTTTTACTTTCCATGATAATAGTATGTTTGTTGAATAGAAGTTTGAATTAAAGTTTTAAACGTTAAAAGTTGGTTAGAGATATTTTATTGTTAGATCTACTGCAATGTTATAGTAGGCAAGAGTGCACGTAATTATATACGAATTAAAATGCATACATAATTACTGAACGCAGTTATGTGCGAAGTATCAAAATAATGGTACTTTTTATCTTAGACATACTCATTGTTTTTGCTCCGGGAATAAGTTACGATTACACAAATAAAATTTAATTTAGTTAATTCACCCAATGAAAAAAAAGGGGGGTTATGTAAAATATAAATAACTCAAATCCAAGACTAAAATTATTTAAATAAAAAGTAAAATGCTGTGCGCAGGCCCCGGCTCATACTGAAAGATGTAGGTAATATTTCATATTAGGTTTGTATACAACTTGTATTAAATTAGAACTAAATTACTTATAGCCCTAATATGATGTAGTTTTAATTTTTTATAAATCCAAAACGAATATAAATTTTAATATGATTAAAATTAAATTTTTATATTAATAATGAAAATTATATTAAATTATATTTAGATTAAATTGTTTATATTTAAATATTAATGGATATTACATTTATTTATTATATTATGTGCTAATTTTCACTAATGGGTTTAGGGCTTTGGAAGACTATACAGAGGAAGTGTACCCGCATTTGTGGAAAAACCACCCTTTGTACACCCGACCGAGATTCAAACAATGATATCCTTGTCATCTGCATTCTAGTATATTGCGAGAGTAGCGCCTTAGACCATATGGCCACCGAAGCAAAGTTCCATCTTAATTATCACTTTTATAGTTACACATGATTTATGATCAATCCAGTCATTATAAATAGACAAGGCAGTAAAAAAGATATATTATGGAGGGTATGTTAATTAATATTAGAGATGGAATGCTCAAATCCTAATGTATTTCGAGATTAGTAAAAATCTCAGATACAATTATGAGAACCTCGACTTCAAATAAGGATTTTAAACAATTGGTAAAAGGAATTATATAGACTTGTGTAATTAGGAGGGTAACAAAATCACAACAAAAAAACGTATAAAATTGTATTAACAACGTTGCCTACTTGAGAATTTCAAAACTATTTTGCAAATCAGGTTGCATCTTAACTCGACACACCTAAGCTTTCTACCTTCCACCATTCTTCCTCCTTTAATTGCTTCCATTATTCTCCTCTCACTTAAACACTCTTAGCTAACCAAAATGATAACAGAAAACTTAACTCTTCCAACCCATGAAAATTGTGAGAAACCCTTTTTTTTAACATCCATGACTCTTTTCCGCCTGTGACTGGGATTTTTTTTTTTTTTATTCAATCCATATGTTTTCCACTACTGGCTTGCTAGGCCTGTCGTAGCGTCATATACCTCATAACCTAACTTAAGACTAAGGACAGAAACAACAACAACAACCAGTCCCCCTGCCGTTAATTCATCACTTTGAAAGAGTAAACCTAGATTTCAATAATGATAAATTTTCAGCCATCGAACCCGGGGCCCTAAACTTAGTAGGCAAACATGCTACCAACTGAGCTAAGGTGTCGGGTGCGAGAAACTCCCTGAAGAACAAATAATAAAAATAAGAAAATACAATTTCTTGTCCTTGTCTCGTCATCGTCCTTGTGATTGTCCCTAGCGGCATTGAGGCGGCTCGCTAGCCGAATCAACCACCAATACCAGAGCCTGTCCATTAAAGAGCTCTTGAAGGAGTGCTGTGAGTATGTGACGAGTTTTGAGTCCAAGGTCCTGGACGTCCAATCCGCGAGCAGTCTCGTCAAGCTTCTACACACACTCATCGGCTTCAGTGTCGGCGAGGAACCGCAGCTCAAGGAGAAACTCTGTGAGTACACTTTGGACCAGGGTTGCCGATGCGCGTGGGGTATCCAGGTTGTCTTTATCAAACTATTGAATTCAAACACATAACATATATTTACAGTTTTTGTTAAAATTTGGGAGGCTTTAAAATGTGCTTATAATGGCCTTTAAAAGAAGTGCAAATATCTTGGTTTCTAATTTTGGTCGACCTAATAGCTTTTAGAAATGGGTGACTCACCATTTGATTTTGATTTTTACTATTTTCTATTCTTATAAAATCATTTGTTCACAGGGCCTTCTCATTGTCATCCACAACAAAGTTGTTAAATCTATTAAATATAGGTTTAAATGAAAAATAACTAGGCAAGGGAATCGATCCTGGGACCTTTGGCTTAGCAGGCTAATGCTCTACAGAATGATTCCGCTCGATTATGTCCACACAACCATCTACCAGTACTTATTAATGAATTTGTTTATGATAGCTGACGATCTCATAAATGTCGAAAACTGACTTTGCCTTTAATATTTGAATGTCACAACTAGTTCATCATTTTTCTGTAAGGTTGTACACAGAAACTATATAAGTAAAACCTCTTTTCGTTTTATGAGTTAATTGTATTATATTTGGAAGAAGGTTTATGAAGGGTGGATAGAAACATATAAAAGGACCGAACAAAATATGGCTTTTACAATGAAAAGAACACAGTTCCACACTTTACACTGCGGCCACTGGATGAAGAGGGAATGGCTGGGAAAAAAAAATGTATTGTTACTGCCCAATCCCTCAACCTAGGTTTCATTCTATTGAAACTCATCAGGAGGGAGTGTGAAACGCGCAACGCAACTTCCTAAAAGAGGAAAACAAACAGTGTTGTTTTTATTGTAAAAGCTATATTGTGTTTATTCCATTTTTATGTTTCTATCCACCTTCTCTATGCCTTCTCTTCTAAATATAATACAAATTACAAACTTTTATCAATGGGGGTGTGGGGGAAGTGTGAAGTTAGTTTTTTTCATTTTGAAGTGAAGTCTAATCAAATATTACAAAATATTATTAACATATTTAGTCCTAATTTGATAAATTAAGTTTTTATCATGACATGTAATTGAATAATTTTGCTATGTGAACGTTAATTCGAGATTTACCTAACAGAACAAAAGGATAAAGTTTGAACTTTTTTTTCTCTTACTACCCATTCGAGCTATACACTTTAATTACGCTAATGGTTTTAGGGTTTAGGAAGGTTATATTTAAAGGAAGTGTATCCACATTTATGTGGAAGGAGTGTGAAAAACCATCTTGGAAAAATCACCTTTAGTACATCAGACTGATATTCAAACCTTGATATCTTTGTCATTGGCTGTCTAGTCTGTAAAAATAGTGTGTTAGATCACGAGACCACTGAAGCAGATTTAAATATTGTTATTGTCGAAGCTTAGTCGTTGCTTAATCCAGAAATTTAATTTCAAATCGATGCCGAAGCCGGCCATTATTCGAAGCAAAGTTGAAATTTTCAAATCATCACATAGCCCTACCAATCATAATAGTGATAGCTTAGTCATGTCACTGTGTACCCCGCTTTCAGCCACCATCTGTCACAAATACCTCACCCAGACCTGGTTCACACTTCATGGAGAGGAGGAGAGCGGGCCCCAGTTCAACAGGCATATTGCACTCTTCCTACAGATGTACCTGACGAACGTGCCCAGAGCGTTTGACGTTGTCCGCGAGATTGCCGACACCGTCGCTTCTGAGTCTGCTGCCCTCAAGACCAAGGATGACACACTGAAGAGCTTCCCCGCCATCAAAAGGTAAAAAAAATATCAAAACACACACTTCTTACCGAACCAATCCGCTCAGGGATTCTCTATTCAACATATATGGTAAAAGAAAGAGCTTGTTACATGATCAGTTAAAAAAAGTAGAAAATTTAAATAGTGTTTGGTGAGCATCAATAGTACAAAATTGCTAGACACCTCGCAAACATTTAAATAACTCTAAAAATATCAATTTTTCACATAAAAACTCCCTAATAGAACAAAGGCATTGGAATTACCTACTTAAAGAAAGTTTACATGTTACAATTGGATAAAAAAAAATTAACTGTCAGTTGTTCTTCTATAGTCGACATACATAATAAAAGAAAGGGTTTGAACTTGTTTACCTTAAAATTGTATCATCGTTCCTCGGTACCAAGAAATAAGACTACAGAGCAAAATTATCTACTCACTCTGCCGCCCTATTTGACCAGCAACACATTATGTCCAACACCGCCAGACCCACACATCCACACGCCAACTCTCTGAGCTACAAACTAGGCTACACGGCTTCGTTCCCAAGACCTGCCACCATGAGGCGCTAGCATCGGCGGAACCGGGTAGACAGTTCCACAGAAATGGGGATGCTTCGAGAATTGTATGTGTTGTTTCTCCGAATGTTCTCGGCCCTTCCAGTGTCTGTGTCGATTGATGATTCCTAAACTCCCGCCCTTTGGGGATGCCACATAAATTTTCGTTCGGCCAAGTGAAGAGCACACTTGGGAATTTTTAGGTTTGGATTAGGTGTGTAGCGTCGAGCTACACGACTTTGATATAATGTAAGCAAAATTCTGTTTTGGCTTAAAAGTAATTATTAAACTTCTATTTATATTTTTTTTTAAATACACTTTTTGTTAAGATACTTTGTTAGAAGATTTAAAAGTAAAAGGTACTATTTTGCCAGAGACTCTAAAGTGGAAATATACTACAAAACTCTCACTGTCATGTTTGCTAGCCTTTGAAGGAAAATATGTTGTCAAAGACTCTAATATGGAGATAGACTTCAGTATGAACTATATTAGAATACAATATTTATTTAGCATGAATCAAATTAAAACTTAATAGCTATTTAATATATATATTCTGTTAGTCATATATTTTGAGTTGGGCCATTATGCCAAGTTTAACGCGAACTTATTATTTCAAAACCCTAAGAGACAAATAGTATTTTTTTTGTTAAAGTAAGTTCCTGAAAGTTATGAAAACTTTCAATAGTTCTTGTTATGTTTGAGGCTAGTTGAGCGACATATATATATTTCTTTTACGGTATCATGCACATATAGGTTTGTTTATGCATAATATCATGAGTTTTTGTTAACGACGTGTTTCTTCCAAATTAGTAGGATTTAATTTTTTGTTGTTTTATCGTTGTTGGCGCCTGAACAACCAATTTATTTTGGACTTAACGTTTGATGTTTAGAGCATCTTAAAAGCATGTGCAGATACTTACAAATTTATTAACTGAACTTTTCATCTATAGTTTGGATAGTTAGTTACCATGAGAAACTTAAATAATAATATAAAGTAAAATTTAAATATTAACTCAGAATTTTTTTATTCACATAAAAATCTTTCTATGTATTTAAATAACATTTCCTTGGATGAAGGATCTAAGATCTTATTTGTTACCACAATAACTATTGCTTAAAATTAAAATTTAAAAAAAATCACATTTATCATCTTCTTTAATTTTTGTATTGCTGTCTTGTCCTATCTATGAACATTCTAAGGTATCAATGCATCACTTCCACAGTCAGTTAAGGAGGATGGCAATTGTTTAGTCCCAATTTCCGCAACCAGGTGGGTTGCGAGTCTGAGTAATAATCATTTGTTCTCGGTTCATTTTTTACTCCGTTCGACTCGTGCACCCCACTCTGATGTTCGGTCTTTCTTGTTACATTTTGCACCTTCAAGTCATGTTGGGTTAGGAAGGAGGTTGCAGTGCATTATAGTATATTTTGTTTCCAACACAAACTTTTTTTTCATTCTATTTTTTTTATATTCAGAAATATTTAATCTAATTCATTTCGGCTACACTATTATTCAAGTAAGCAGACTTCACAAGCTCCTAAAATGTTGAGAAACAAACATTAAATAAAATACCTGCTAAGCCATGTTCAATAGACAATTAAATATACATTACCATGATTATTTATATCATCAACTGTTTCCAGCCTGTGGCCGGGTCAGTTTAGTATAATGCCTCCATCTTCCTCTATTCTTCCAACATATTTCCTCCTGCACCTCTCTTCCGTTCTTCTCCTCTCACTTGAACACTTTCTGTTATCCACTCCTATCGTCTCTTTCTTGGCTTCCCTTACAGTCTTTTATCTACAAACTTCATTTCCAACATTTTCTTTGATATCCTCTCTTTTTCCATCCTCATTATATTGTGTGT
>CABFVZ010001316.1:162275-174626 GCA_902151445.1 Timema monikensis
GATAGAGATGGGAGGAACAGATAACAGAAAGTGTGCAAGGGAGAGGAGAAGAATGGAAAGGTGGAAGGACAGAGGAAGATGGGGGCATTTTAATAAAGTGACCTGACCAGAAGACTAGAAACGGTTGATGATTTATACAAAATCCAGTTTGTTTGTTTTTAGCGAAATTCACTCATGACGGTATATATTTATAGCTCCTAAAACCTAGTTTATATTTCCTAGGACATAACCTCTCTGCCGACTGACGATGACGACGCAGAAGATGAAGAGGAGGAAGAGACAAATGAGTTGGAAGAGGGGGCAGATGGTTCGTCCAGCGTCACAGGTGCGGCTTCAGTGGTGGAAGAAAACGAGCGGTTCAGTGAGGACGAACTCTCCGAGGTGGATTTGGATCCTGAGGTTGCACCCCGAGAGGATCCTTCGGATATGGAATCTAGGGTCAGCTCCCAGTATTGATGACAACCTACACTCAATATGCGAAAATAATATTTTGAGGCCATTATTTTTCTGAAAGTTGTCAAAGAAAAAAAAAAAATGTCCCCTGACGACTCATAAGCTAAGAGTGAAGTTAAATAAAAAGTATTTTGTTGAAATCAAAATATTTATTTTCCTTTCATTCATTTACACCTGTAATTAAGTTAGAAGTTGAATTATTATTCTTTATGAAAAAAAAATTGAAATTTTATTTAATTCATACAATATTATCAAGATACAAAAATGTTTTACTCTATGATAAAAAAAAATTAAAACATTGAAAGAAGTGTGTGGTTTTTTTTTAACTATTTTTAATTAGCTGGCTGGAGAGAGGTTTTTTTTGTGTTTGTTTTAGTTTTTTACAGAAATGTATTGATAGTTTCTGGCCGTACTCACTGACTCCTTGGCCGTCAAACAAATGATGTAGTTCCTTTTAATGGTCATAATCATACCAGATGCTGCTACCTTGTGCCAAAATGTTTGGTGATTTATTTTTTAAATGCATATGTGAATTATTTTTGTATCCATAATAAAAGGTGAAAAAAACAGTTACATCAGAGCTACATATTGTTAATTTATTAAGTGCCTTTTTCTATAATTCACTTTTTCTTGTATATTAACTTCAAGCCCCTCCCCCTCACCCCAACCCTCCGGGTTCTGCTAACACCTCATTCCTCTGAAACTTCCTAAATTTCTTACAAAAAATTTTTTTTGGGTCACCAATGTGACGCAAAAATTTTAAATCCGCCACTGAAGTAGGAACACAGAGGGAAGCCGTGGCGCAGATTTTCATGATCATGACGTTTGTTGAGGGTGCGTCCTTTGGTATACACGGACGGTGCCATGCCGGACACCACATCAAGTTAACACGAAAGTGGCCTAAAGAATCGAAATGGCTTTGTTTTATTCTGATTAGCATTTATTCTAAACTTTAATAGCTCTGCCACTATCGATAGTATCTAGACTATTGATATTTTCCCAACCCAAGTGCAGAGAATAAGTGGGGCGCATTAATCTATATAATATAACTCGCTTTGCTCGTTAGGGGTTCTGCCCCCAATTCCTCAGTGAGTTTCTTTGCAAGTGGAAGTAAACTAATGTAATTCCAGATCCATGTTTTAATAGATCTTACCATTTAGCCACAAGAGACTTTCAAAGTAAGGTCCGCACCAACTTTAAAGTTGCTCCGCCAATTTAAATTTTTTTCTGGGGTTTTTAAGAATTAAAATTTTTAACTTTTTTAAATTTACCTGTCAGGCTAGAAGCTATAGTTTTGCCAAATTTCAAGTTTCTAGCTCGTCTAGAAGTGTGTAAACATTAATGTGAGTCAAACATGTGGCTTTATAGTGTGTAGATTTTGGGGGGTTAAAAAATTATTTTTTTTACTTTTTTGAATTTTCCCGTAGGTTACAGTCTAGAAGCTATAAGTATGCCAAAGTTCAAGTTTCTAGCTCATCTGGAAGTGGGTAATCATTAATGTGAGTGAGTCAGCCAAGTGGCTTTATAGTATAGAGACTGGATGGACATCTCACATATGTGGCTGCAATTTTCGAGCTATCGTCCGCATAATATTGTGTAAGAGAGAGACGGACACTCTCGGGTATCTCTTCCTCTTCTACACCCATACAAGGTAATGTGGCATGTTGACATCGTTCATTAATTTGATTAAATAAGTTAGATACATCAATGTGTGATTAGTTAAATGAAATAAGTGTGTTAAAAAAAAAGCTTTGAATAGCATAACAAAGTTCAAAACTGGTGAGTCCTTCTTCTAAATAAATTGCTGTAGCCTAATATATACGATGATTTTAAAAGGAAGCTCGTTTGGAAGGCTTGATCTCGTACCAGAATCCTACCCTATAGTAGTGTTTAAGTAGGATAAAAGACCTTGCAAACAGGAATTTCTACTTCCGTTTGAAATGGCCGTTTATCTTACCAAAATACTAATGTATGAAAGTATTTTGGTACGAAATAAAGCCTTACGAATTGGGATTATTATCAAAATCAGGGTTTAGTAGATATCGTACTTCCTACAAGCCAACTTGTTTCATTATAGTTATCGAACTTTCAACATAATATGATTTCTGAAAGCAATATAAAAGATATGAGCGAACGTTTGAAAAAAAAATAGTAATATAATAATACTTTCTACAAGCTTATAACCTTGTTTGAACGGACGACAACTACACAAAGTTTTTCATTCAAACAAATGTAATCAAGTTATAAGATATCTTATTCATTATATCTATCGAGCTTTCAATATAATATTGTTTCTGAAACACATACACAAGCTAATAGCCAGCTTTGAATAAAAGTATAGTGTTGATAGACTGTAAACAACGTGGATGATGACCATATATTTAAATATATTAAAGACATTATTCGTAATTGTACAGTCTTACTTGTAAAACTGAATTTTATATACTTTAATGTAAATGTTTCTTCAGGCAAGGGTGATACACTTTAATATTTTCAAACAATAACACTTATATTCATCAGAATCATGGCTTTCGCATAAGAACATGAAAAGAAACCGTTAAAGCTATCCCCTCACAATGAAGTAGATGATAAACTTAAGCGCAACGCTTTGGTCATTGGCAATGTGTATGTTTATCTCCATCCTGTATAATATAGTGATCACTGGGGGGGGATATGGAAGCACCGGCTTCAAATATTGAACTCCAATTGCAAGAAAGAAAGGTATAATGACGAGTGAATCGTTATTTGTTGTGGATAAAATGACTCAATCAACCGTTACCTCCAGTGAGAGTGGTATGTGAACGTACCCTCCATTTATTTTGTAAGACATTAAACGTATACCTTTCATTACTCCACTATGGTTAAGCTTATATGATAGGACCATAGGGTTAACCACAAAGGTAAGTCTTCTGCCACTTACAAAAAAATCGAACATTGTGTGTATTACATATGAACCTCTTTCGACACCAATTTCACGTCGTGAGAATGGGTGACATCCTGAGACGGAAAACCACGAAGAGCACTTGATTGGCACAAAAAATCATAGGTAGACCTAGGAAGAGACAGATAGATGGGCAGCCCAATGACCTTGGCCACATAGGTTTACATAGCTCAAGTCAAGAAAAAGAATTTAATAAAAAAAAAACTGTGGGCATAGTTTAATGATGCCATGTGGGCCAAATGAAATAGTCGCGTGCAAGGAGAAATTCTTAGCCTAGCCCCCAGAGCACCCAAATTAATATGTGTGTTGTCACTGCTCTTCGCAATAATGTATTTATTTATACGCCTTAAACAACAAAATTCGGTAGTGATGGAATGTTGTATGAATGAAATTATGTTTTGTTTTTAACATAGGATTCTAAATAATTCCAGTATTGACAATAATTTTGCTATTGATTGTGTTAGCTTTTTATAAGGATAGCTTATTTTCAATTGTGACTTTTACATTCTCAGAAAGATGAATGTTGTTCAGAAAATTGTATCAAAAGTGATTAATTTCAAACAACTGACTACTTCGGCTTCAAAATTTGAATCATATGACCCAAGGGTAGTTGCCGAAGGAAAAGGTAAGTTATTGCCATTTTTAAAAAAAATCAAAAAGTAAGGTATATAAGTCATAAAGAAGAAATTTAATGTTGTTTGGGAATATTGTGAGCCAATATCGAAGTAAATTATGTTACTATGTTAATATTTTATTAATCCTTAAGTTGATAACCTCTTTAATTTTTGGGCCTATATTTTTGGTAATTGTGTCTAAATATTGAGGTTGAGAGTGAGAAAAAGAAGAATTTTAAGAATTTTAGGAATAAAAGAACATGTATGACTCGGTGTATGGATGTTGTTGAAGCGAATGGAGTATGCAAGAATAGGGAAGTGTGGATAAAGTGAGTGAGGATGAATTAAGTACGACCCCAAGGGAATAGGAGTGATTAGAAATGTGTATTTATGATTGTTGGCATTTTTAATTATGATCTAGGTTTGAGAGCATTTAAAGTATTCAATAAACTTTTTAAACATTATTTTAAGTCCATAAAATAGATTTTTCAAATGAACCAAATATATATGTTAATAAGTAGTAACAAATAGGTACATTTTTCCCCCATTGTGATCTAAATTCCCAAAATATAATCATAATGTTTAAGATATGGTTTTGTAATTTAGTAAAGAAACTAAATAATTATCATCCGTTACTACCATGATTGTTGGAAAAATTTATGGTTTTATTTTTTCGAGAGTTTAATGCGTCATTTTTTTAAAATAGTTCATAAAACATACAACTGTTATACTTATTTAAATGAATTGAATATATTTTATATCCATAGGCCATAACTTAAGTATCTAAATGAGACCCTAGAGCTTTCGAACGATTATTGCTCATGTTTAAAAATAAAAGTTTGACGTTATCAGTGCGTGTGACACAAATTAGTTAAAACTGTGTTTCATGATTGCAGCGTCCACGGCGAAAAAGTGGAAGTTCATATTCTTCTTGGTGTGTTTGCCTGTCGTGGGGGCGGCGTCATTTAATGCCTACTGGCTGACCACCACAACTAAGCATGAAAGGCCTGAGTTTATCAAATACGATCATTTGAGAATCAGAAACAAGGTAAACTATTATAACAAAGTTTTTAAAATATTGTTGACGTAGTATGTGCTAGAGAGAAATATACCTAGCTACAATAAAATATGTTTAAAATAAACAGTCTTATCAGTTGCATGTGTACAAAGACATCAGTCTATTAGAATTTATATTTGACCGGGCATAGCTAATAGTGAATAATGAATAGTGTAGGCCCACAGCATACAATTTGGGAAGAAGAAAAAGTTTAAACTTTGCAAATAAATAAATCTACTATATTTTATTATAGAAATTAGTTTAACTTTTTTGCTTCATTAAATAAAGTACCGGTATTTAAATAAAATACTTTGCCTAAAAATTCACTCCAACAGCCAAATTCATTGTACTATCTTTTGAAACATAAAGTAGAGCTAATTTATTGGAGCCACTATTATTAAATCAAAGTTTATTTTTATTTGATCTTGATTGTATTATGTTTATAAATATTTTGGTATACCTACTTTTCTAAAACAGAATCTAAAATGTAATAAGTCTTTTTTAGTTTCATTCACGATTTTAATTGTTATTATTGACACTAAAACAGCTGAAATAATATAATAACGAATAAGCATGTCTACTACAAGGTATTTTAAATATGAACAGAAGATATTTCCATCCTCCGTGTATACCGGCCTTAAATAGGACTAGAGGTTCTTCTTACATTTTCATCTGATAAGTCTCAATTCCAAGGGTTGTCTATACCCAAGTTAATGTATAATAAATAAAAAGTACAATTTAAACCAACGTGCTGTATCATCAACCATAATATTTACTATGGATCTATTATGAACTTGCTTTAACTTCTTGATAATTTATGTACGATACACAATCAACTTTTAGTTACACATTATGCCTGAATATAAACCTAGTCTTTTCCAGTGAACGACGAGGTTGGTTCTCAAATCCCAAATGTGTGTAATGAGTTGTTTTGTAATTTAAGTAATTATTTATTCTCTTTCCGTGGATATGTGGGTATATATATTTTATATTCTAGTCCTACATTCCTCAGCTATACTTCCACTATACTAAATATGTGGCTAGCAAGGTATCTACTACGTTTATTGCTAGTACAGAATATCAGCACCAAACAAGGGACCAAACATAAGGGTGAGTTTTAAATTAATACAATAAAAACACTCACCTGGAGATAATATTGGAATGTAGGTACGAAGAAACCTTCACCAATTGCGCTTGTCAGATTCCAACTCCTAACAGTTTTTACCGATATCATTTTTAACAGGTGTTTCTAAATTATTAAAATTGTATTTAGTTTTAAAATAATAAAAATTGAATTCGTGGTTGAAATAAAGCTTTATATTAATGTACAGCGATCTCCGGTCTTAATGAAGGTCTGTGGGCTAGGAATCCAACATGCGTTATAAGATAACTGGGCTATAACCGATTACTTTACTACCTAAATTATTTATTTTGTAGAAGTGCTAAGATAAGAAATACCATGACGTCACTCAAACTAAGGTTGGAATGTTTAGTTATTTCTAAGGATATTATAAAACCCCGGCTTTCACAGAAAAAGAGGGCTAGAAGACGAAACAATTACATGTCCAGAGTACTCAAAATAAGCATTAAATACTTTATCCAGTAAATATCCTTTTTATTTTCCCAGTGAGGGTAGTTCAAAAAAATTTACGAGAAACCCCGCTTGCTGTATATTTTACTTCAGTGTTAAAGCCTTCTGCAACAGGAGGTTTACAGTAGCAGTACACATACTTTCCTCAAAATACCATGCAAAGGCACTCGGATTAAGAAAGACCCATGGTATAACTAAATCCGTATATTAGCAGACAATGCTATAGCCGGGGAGCAGTGTAATTTATAAATAAATTGTTAAGGAACCATGGTATATCTCGGAATAAATTATATTGTTCTCAAACATATGACCTTGCTTGATTTCAATCTGGTAAAGGATTTAATAATGAACCAACATTCAATCAGTTAAAGCAAGATTTATTACTCCACCATACTTTAGTGGAATCAAGTATGGTACCAACATTGTCTCCTTTTAAGACAAAGAAAGGAGTCATAATTTTCCATAAGACAACATTAAAACCTATTATTTTACTCCAACACATAAAGTTGAAATTATAAATTGTTTTTCATTCCCAGCGTTTTCCTTGGGGCGATGGTGACAAAACTCTTTTTCACAATCCAAAAGTGAACGCTCTCAGTGATGGCTACGAAGAAGTTGAGCCTGAAGAGATCAACAAACCTTCTTCTAGGAGGTCAAATAAATAAAAGGAAGAATAAAGTGCACAACAAAGACTGAATCACACATTTAAGTTTATTTAAAGAACTAAAGTATTATAATAATAAATACTGTACCCTTTATTGATGGTTGAGTTTAAGTTAATTGTTATATTATTTTCTATTAATTCTTAATTTTATTTTCAAAATTTAAAATTTTATTTTTACACCTTTAACTACTAACACACATATTTAACTTTAGCAGAAATATATTTAGTAGAAAATATCCGCTAAGATTTGATTGTTCAATAACTATCATTCTAATTATAAGTTGGAAAAATCTTAATTTCAATGTGAAATTATGATAACATTTAACTGATTTATTTTACAAACTGAAGTGAGAACTTTTAATTTAAATAAATCCAGTGTCAAAAATGTAAATCGTTAGTTGTTGTGTTCTTTTCAGTGTAAAATCTATATTGTCTCCTCTTCCTTTATGTTTTTATATTTTTCCGCCTGTACATTTTTTCCTTTTAATAACAAAACGTACCGTACAGGTACTTAAAAAAACATTACTTTATATAGAAGTATATTTTATATTCACATCAAATATCATTATTAAATATGTGTTTTGTCCTTAAAATAATATGTTCATTTTACGTGCTGCCAAATACAAACCACCTAACAATAGAATTCATTTTACAAGTAATAATTATATTAGAGTAAATGTTGGTCTATTTTAAGTTAACTGTTAAAAGTAAATATATTTTAAAAAAATTAAAGTAATACATTTATAATAAATAGTATTTTCTCACCTCTTTCTTTTTTTACGTTCTTGAATTTTTACACAAGCCCACCGGTTCTAAAAATTGTAATTTCTTGAACCCGTTACACACAGAAAACAGTTATTATGGAACCCTAAATACATTTGATTTTCTGGGTTATATCTACCTATATTAAACGCACCTCGTTAATTCTTACCTACCGTTTTATATATATATATATATATATATATATATATATATATATTAAACGCACCTAGTTAATTCTTACCTACCGTTATATATATATATATATATACACACACACATATATATATATATGATATTCAAATAGCCAATGTTTGAAACTAAAGTGCTATTGACTATGAGTAAATTATAAATAGATATAGAGCTTTTTAAAACCATTCAAACATAAGTTATTAGTACTAGCTATTTGTTTTATTATAGTTAATAGTTAAGTATATTAGATTAAAACATTTTTGTTATATATTAAAACAAATCATAAGTCAAAGTTTTGATGTTGGTGTTCATGATAATTTTATAACATTCAAAAAGGATTTATATGATAATATAAATCGAATTATAATATGTATCTAATATTGTTTCAAATGATATATTTGATTTAACAACGATTTTTAAAATGCATTTACCTAGTAAAAAATTACTTTTTAATGAAAATATTTTAATTTTATTAGAAGCTAACCTCATCAATATAGTTCTTGTTTTGGTACTTAAGCTATCAGTATGAAATTACTGTGGGAAACAATTGAATGTTGACATTGTTCTCAATATTTGGTTAGGTTTTTATATTTCTGACTAGTGTGATTTTTTTTCTTGTTTGTATAAAAATATTGATAAATGCCTGAACAATTTGTTACAATGGTGAATTTTTTCAACTTTTCTTGTTATTTCAAGGTTAAGTATTTATTATTAAGTTGTTTATAGGTGCCCATCTTGAGCTTCTTGTAGCTTGAATGGCCATTTTAACCTAGGATTTCTGTATGACCGTATTCAAACATTTGTGTTGCGTCATCTCCTAGCCGAGTTTTTTTACTAATTGAAACATTAAAACAAATTAATTAATCTTACTATTAAAATACTTTCAACATATCAACTAATAGGCCCTTAGCATTTTTTTATAATGGCTTTGAATTGTAAACAGTTCAGCTATATATTATGAAAACACCTTGACTCATTAAGTTTTAGAAAGTTTTCTTAGTTTTTAAGTTCATTTTATATTGACTTGTACGTTTATGCTGTGTTAAAAATATATTTTCTTGTAGGTTAGACCTGTTAGATGTATACAACTTAATATAAATTAACTGCAAATATTGAAACATCCATGTTTACTATCTAGAGAAGGTCTGGAGTATTCGTTTTTAAAACGTGGTTAAAATGTTTGCAAATTGTATACCTTTTATTAAGATATAAACAATTATTACTCTTAATAATTTTTTTTTTTGTTTCCGCTTAGCCTATTGGCATATATCTCATTTCATGTTTCTGGTGTTGTTACAAATTTTTAGACATATACTTTCACATATGTCAATTATTCTCATATGGTTGTCTTTTTTTCAAGAAAGAGAATTTGGACTCTACACTTTATGGATTCAACTAACTGGCTAGAAAAAATAAAGTTGTTAAAGACCATCAATTGGTTCATAGCACCTAAGTTATTACAATTTATTCAGTTAACATTTTCTGATATAGTAAATTCACTTTTCAATAATCGAGTTTACAGTTAGTAGGCTCTAAGAGGTTGAAAAGTAATTTACAAAAAACAAGGATTCGCAGCCAAGTTAAAAGGGTCTCGTTTATAGCTTAACAAATAGGGGTTATATAAAGTGCTAAACTCCAGGACCTGATGTTCGGAGGTTCAAACCCAGCCGGGATTTTTCTTGAGGGATAAAAATCTGTAGCACAACTTCCTTTGGAGGGAAAGTAAAACCATCGGTCCGGTGTCGATTGTGGACATTGAATTAAACACATTTTTCTTTGTTAAATAAACTACAACGAGAAACACAATATTTGTGTGGCTGCAATCGAGTTAGAAACAAATTGAGGCGGACTAGATCAGGGACAATTATAACACTAGTGGTACCCACCTCGGTGGCGTAGTTAGTTAACACGCTAGTATTGTGTTGAGCTAGACTTCCAAGGACGAGGAAATTGAGGTTCAAGTCTCGATCAGGTGAACTGGAGGTTTCCTAAATGGTTTTCCACTCTGCCTCCACATAAATGTGGGTTCACTTCCTCTAAAATCCAACCTTCCCAATTCCTAACCCATTATCATAATTAGTACTAAAGTGTATAACCTGAACAGATAGTAAGACGCAGTGCTATATTTAATTTAATTTAATTTAATTTAATTTAATTTAAACACTAATTATCAAGAAACAAAGCTCTAGAGAGGGGACTCGGAGTGGTCTTTTATCAAAAATTGTGTGATAGCCATCTCAAGAATCGATTCCTACTTCTCTGCTTGAGTTCTATTCAAATTTAATGGTGAAAATGCGTGTTATAGAACTCCCACATCTCCATATTAAATATTTCACATGACTTGTTTTCCACCAAAGGACCGGAGGTAATACCAAAGATGGAGTGAGATGGCCGGTTCGGATGTCTATAGCGAGGCACTGCATCTCAAGTGGGAACCCGAGGAAGACCACGAAGAGACGATCTGCGGGGTCGACGACAACTGTATAATATTTCCGAACCACCATGTCGTGCCCATGGAGGATCCGGTGGCCCTTGCCCCAGGAGCCGAGGGGTCCTCCCAGTACCAGTATCAGGCCCAGGACCTCCTGGGTATCCAAATGTCAGAGGAGGTTGTGTACGAGACGTGGGACAACGGTGAAGTGGTCGCGGACGTTGTCGGGTGAGTTGGCTTTGCGTTGTTTTTTTATACATCATTGTTGTTAGGTCGCTGCTTACCCTTTGGCCGAAACAATCTGTCGGTTGTAGATATATATTAGATTCAAAAAGATTTCAAGGCACTTTACCTATTCAATTTTGAATAGATTTGTAATAGTAAGTGAAATCGAGGATTTGGTTCAAATTTGAAAATCTTGCAATAGTTGAGGGTTAAAAGATTTGTTTGTATCAATTTAATTACAGAGAAGAAGTTGTCGGGGAACAAGAGCTTCTATACAAAGAGGAGGATCCAGAGATTCCTCTCCCTCAGAACCAGGACTCTTACACATTGATGCGGCCCTACCCCTGCGACTTCTGCAGCCGCCGTTTTCGCAAGAAGGCCAACCTAATGAACCACATGGTGTCGCACCAGACGGACCGGCCGCATGGCTGCAACCTCTGCGGCGCCCGGTACAGACGCAAGTGCGACCTCATCAACCACATGAAGATCCACGCGTACGCGCCCGGGCTGGCGGGCGCCAGCGACGATGACGATGACATTCCGTCAAATCATTCCCGGGAGAATGCTCACCCCACCATCAAAGGACGGCGCAAGAAGGCGCAGTCCAGTGCACCAAAGAAGAGGCGGAGTATCTCCTCAAACACCCAAAGCAGCAGGGAGATAGAATTTGATGAGCTTTCCTTCTATAAAGATGGGAAACCTTACAGCTCTTCTCGTAAAAAAAACACAAACATTTATCTTGATGATGGGGTACACTTACCACCGTCTTCTGTTGGCGGAGATAACGAGAAGCACGCGGAACCTTCTGTCCCGAAATGGCCGATTACTGACGAGACCCGCCCTTACGTGTGCCAACACTGCGGAGTTGGCTTCGCCCGGGAGAAAGCCCTCGCGTCTCATGCTCGTATCCATGCCGGGGACAGCCCGTTTGAGTGTAACACATGTGGAGAGATGTTCTGGGACGTAACCCTGCTTAGAGACCATGCCAGGAACAAGCACAGGAACGCTGTTGCCAAATATAACAATGACGGTTCTTATGTGCCGGATAATAGCTACAGAGACTTTCGCTGTGAGATTTGTGAGCTTAGCTTTGATACACAGGAACATCTTAAGCGCCATCGCAAGTAAGTGACAAAGTGGTAATACTAGGTCTTGAGCTCAAGTTTTTAACGGATCATCACAAAGCCAACATTGACTTGATTAAATTTATAATTTTAATACTTTATTTGAATGATAAAATTATTATAGATATGGGACCCATAAAGATTCGGTAATTTGAGAAAATTTCAGGTTTGAGACTCAAATTCATAAAACAAAGATTGTTTACACCCACCTCGGTGGCGTAGTTGGCTAACGCGCTAGTCGTGTTGAGCTCGACTGCTGAGGACGGGGAGATCGAGGTTCGAATCTCGGTCAGGTGAACT
>CABFVZ010001316.1:181790-197660 GCA_902151445.1 Timema monikensis
GAAGGAAATTCAAATACTCGAAAAAAAAAATTTCCTGATTGGAATTAACCTTTTTTAAATTTAAAATAAACCTTTTTTTTAAGAGCTACGCTGCTAAGTAGTGGCTTATTTCAAACTTAATTTTAGGAGGGTTTCAACCAGATCCTCGACATTTATCTTACCACATTAATCGCCATTATCGTCAACCGTTTCCAGCCTTTGGCCAGGCCAGGTTAGTAAAATGTCTCCATCTTCCTCCTTTAATTGCTTCCATTCTTCTCCTCTCACTTGTACACTTTATTTGTTCCTCCCATCTTTTTCTTGGCCTTCCTTGCGGTTTTTATCTTATATACTTCATTACCATCATTTTTTTAGCATACTCTCATTCTCCATCCTCATTACATGACCATACCATCTCAGTCTTGCTTCCTCTACTATCTCATGTACTCCAACATCCTCATTACATGCCCATAACCATCTCTGTCTTGCTTCCTCTACTATCTCATGTACTCCCTGTACCTCCAACTCTTGCCTTCATTTCAATAATATACCTCAAAACTACAAAGGGAAAATGGCACCAAACAGTTGTATTAAATTAAACATTGAAAGGAAGACAGAATGGCAAGAACTACCCACTTACCAGAAAACTGTAGGCCTCAAAGTTCGCAAATAAAACACAACAAAAGACATAATTGAATAATTTTTGGGGTACATCAGTCCCCTTATCCAGCAGAAGAGAGTGAAACACAATCTGGACTCTGGTAGCATGGTTATAGGTTGATCTTGTTTGCCTGTTTCAATACTACAGACTAATTTAAATTCAATTTTTAATTTTCTCTTTTAAGAGGTTCACAATCCTTTTTTAAAAGAGTTACTATTGAACGAAACCTACGTTGAGGGAATGAATGTTAGTTAATTGTTGATTTTCGCTAAGAGGCGACCATTACCTCTTTGTCCAATAGCAGAAGTATTTTTAAAATAATAATGATTTTTCTCTCTTATTGCAAAAGCCATATTGTGTTTTATTACTTTTATTTGTTCATATCTCTCTTTACCATATCTTCTTTCATTATAATAACTTTTTCCCCCCCACTTTTTATATTTTCTTTGGCATCTTAAGAATTGTTGTCTTAAATTCTAATAGTTGACTTGTAGATATAAATGATTCGCCACTAGAAACAAAGTGAATTCAATCGATTTCTATTAAGTGTGTTCCTCCTCTTGAAAACCTTTGCACGAAAAAATAATAATTTCAAAACTTTAAAAAACGGTGAGGAAATTGTATAATTTTTTTTGTAAATGAACAAATCTGTTTTATTTTCTATAAGATGTAAGATTCGTTCTGTCATTTGATGTACATTTGTATTTGTATATAAATAGACGTTTATTGTGATAGGACAAAATTATTTATATTTAAATATTTACAATAATTATTGTAAATATTTCTTAACAATCAAATATTGTAAACAGAACAGAGTGGTACAATGTTACTTTGAATGAAATTCTTCCATAATTTCTATTATATTACAATTGGCATACACGCCTGATTTTCTTAATTTTTAAATTTTTAAATACTGGTACAGTTTTATGAATATGGTCAATACATTTTCTCATTTTACTTCTAATTTTCTTGAGTGTGTCGAGCTTCCCCAAACCCCAAAAAGGAATCAAAGTTTTAATAACTTTGTCCATGTGTCAGATTTTGTATGGATTTTAAAACATAACAGCCAGTATTATTGCAAAAATATGTATGAGTATGCAAGTACTCGATAATTCGAGTAAAAGTTTGAGTCGAGTGTTAGTAGCTTACACCTAAGATATTTACAAATTTTGGAAAAATTTGAGTATTCTGAATTTTCAATTTTTTTCTCAGAAATTCTTAGTTTTATTAAATTTTTTGATATAATTTCATACCAAATGGAGGCCCTCATTATTATCCTTTTATCTAATTTTAAACAAAAATGTCCCATCTATATTAAATTTATTAAAAAATTAAAATTTTTGTGATTGTGAATTTTTTCACAAAAAAAAATTATGTTTGTACCTATTAATGGTTTATGCATGAATCTATCATAGTAATTCAACTGGAAATATTTATTTTTCAAATACGTCTTGAATTCGAAAAAAGACTCGTTTTCATACAAACTTGACTCAAAATGTAAAATGCATACTCATACAATCTTAATTAAATGTAATTCAACTACCACACATTGTTAGAATATGTACGTTAACTGTAATTTAACCTTAATTTGCCCTTTAAGGTAGCAAGCAGTCTTATCTTGTGTTATTCCACTATATAAGATAAGGTTGTGTAGGAAAAATTGCTACAGTTCAGAATAAACAGAGTGTACATGATTGTGCAGAATTATTAATCATCATCATCAACAACTGTTTACAGCCTGTGGCCAGGTCAGTGTATTAACATGTTTCTATTCTTCCGCCACTCTTCCTCCTTTAATTACTTGCATTCTTCTCCTCTCACTTGAACACTTTCTGTTATCTGCTCCTCCCATGCCTTAATCATCCTCATCATAAATTCCTGCCACTTGTCTCTCTTGAACATAGCCTCTTTGCTTCCTCCCGTCTTTCCACCACTCATCTTCCTCCACTTTGGCACCCAATTCACTCCTCTCTATACTCTCTTGCTTTACCTGTCTCTGAGTCTTCCTCTTTCTCTTCTTCCCACCACCTCCATTTTGAGCATCCTCCTCCACTCTCTTCACATGTTCGTACCACCTCAATCCCTCCTGCGGAAGTTCCTCCTTCACTCTCTCTCTCTCTCTCTCACTCACTCCTAGCAAACTACTCAGAAATTTCATCTTGCAAACCGGTATTAATTTTTTGTCATAGTTTTGTAGTCGGGGAACTTGAAATTAAGCTTTGCATACCCTTAATATTTTCAATTATTTATTTCCTGTTTAAAAAATAAAATTATCAACTTAAAACACTCTTAATATAATTTTTTTTTTTAAGCAACTGTAGTGAAATGTAGATATAGATTTGCTTTATCTACCTTCAGATAAAGCAAACCCTCGGAAATAATTGTATCCAAGCTTGGAAGAATAAAGTGTAATAATTTTATGATTTTAAGTTATGGTAAACAAATGTTCAATTTTTTTTTAAAATAAAGCAGATTGTGGCAGTAAATGTTTTAGTTTTTAAAAATCTGATCATTTGGTTTATTTTCTTAACAATATTGCAAAGGTATTTATGTAAAACGACTTACAAAGCATTTTTGAATATAAATAATTTTTTATGTTAGTTAAATTTAATTTTAAAAATATTTATAAAATATGATAATATAACCGTAATACATAACTGAAGTATGCGGTGGCAACTATTTGAAAATGTATAAGAGGGTAGTTCAAGGTCAAAGTGTTTTAAACTGTTTTGATATAACTCCAAAATGTTCCAACAGTGAGCATAAATTATCAATCATTTTATAGTAATTATTTCAAAACTAGCAAAAAAGTTAGTTCAAAGGCTAAGATGTTTTATTTGTTTTTCATCTTTTCCATGAAGAGTAGCTAACAATTATTATAATTTAGATTTTAAATCTTGCACTTAAACCAAACAATAGTGATAAATGCCAAAATATTAAATAGTATATTTATTTAAGGAAAACCTCTTTTTGCTTAATGAGGTGATTGTATTATATTTGTAAGAAGGTATAGGAAAGATGGATAGAAACATATAAAAGGGGGACAAACAGAATATGGCTTTTAGGAAGCTGTGTTGCGGGTTTCGCAATTCCCTCATGATGATTTCCGATAGAATGAAACCTAGGTCGGGGGATTGGGTGATAACAATATATTTTCTTCAGGAAGCAGCTATTCATTACCATTTTTGTCCAGTGGCAGCAATTTAAAGTGTAAACTGTATTCTTTGAATTGCAAAAGCCCATATTGTGTTTGTTCCTTTTACAGATTTCTATCCACCTTTCCTGTACCTTCTTACAAATATAATGTATGTAAAATAAGTAATTAAGGTGAAAACTGAACACATTTAAACAGTCCAGTTATTATGAACAAGTTTTTTTTTTTGTGCCGTCACCCTATAAATATACATTTTCGTGATTTCACTTTTTCTCTTGTCTGTTACTTACAAAGTGTTTATCCTTGAAACCCATCCAATATATCTCTCTTAAACCTCGTGTATTGCAAGCTGCCAAGTATGTATCAATCCACAAACTGTCCTTTCGAGAAAAAAAAATTTACTCCTCAAAAACCAATAAACAACCTCCTTTCACCCCTGAAAACTGTTGAATAACCCCAACATGACTTTAACACTTACCCAGTTCGATAGATCATTGTAAACAATTGGCCTGATGCTGTTGCTACCTCTGCAGGCAATATGATTATCTATTAGTTACGATAATTTGTCAAGGATGAGGATGGTTGAATTTAGAGGAAAAGCATCCTTGATACACCCGGCCAGGATTCGAATCCAGATCTCCCCGTCTTAGGTAGTCCAGTCTTTTGGGATATTTACACCTTATACTAGTGATATTCAACCTAGTTGTTGATGAACATAGCAAGTCATAGTCTATATACTCTATAATCTACATCTAAAATAAATTGCATCCGAAATAAGGCATTAAAATAAGCTTAACGACCTTTATGTTAGAGACTCCTGCTGATGACTGGGAGATCGTAGCACAAATCCCAGTCGAGTGTATGGAAGGTGGTTTTTCCTAAATGTTCTCCACTCTCCTTTCATGCAAATGTAGGTATATTACTTCTGAAATGCTTCCTTTCTCATCCCTACCCCATTTGAGTAATTATCATATATGTGTATAACCTGAAAAGTCAATCAAATGCGTAATAAAATAAGTTTTAAATGAGACTATATACATAAAAAAACTACATACCACCTAGGTTATTCTCACATACCTTCCAGGGTTCTTTTACATGCCGGAACCGACGGCTTTACTTCCCCTCGGAAGAAAGTTGTGCTACAGATTTTTATTGCTCAAGAAAAATCTGTTGACCTTGATTGGGTTTGAACACAGGAACATCTGGTCCTGAGGTGAGAACTTGAACCCAAGACCACTAAGGTTGACAGTTTTTCCTTAAGGTTCTTTAAAATTAATTTATCTGACCAAAATTCACCT
Source organism: Timema monikensis (assembly GCA_902151445.1). Classification (NCBI taxonomy): domain Eukaryota; kingdom Metazoa; phylum Arthropoda; class Insecta; order Phasmatodea; family Timematidae; genus Timema; species Timema monikensis. Next base: position 186,883 of record CABFVZ010001316.1, read on the forward strand.
GTTATGCTCATGTGTAAATGTTTATAACTTACTGTGGTAATTGTTCCCGACATTTAAACCCTTTAAAAAATAAATTGAGATTTACCCCCCTCGGTGGCGTAGTTGGCTAACACGCTAGTCGTGTTGAGCTCGACTTCTGAGGACGAGGACTGAAGAGTGTTTTTTTTCCAAAATGGTTTGCCATTCTGTCTTCACACAAATGTGGGTACACTCCCTATAATATATCCTCCCTAATCCTTAAAATCATTAGCGTAATTATTATATAAGACTATAACTCAAATGGGTAGTAAGACACGGGATTTAAAAAAACAAACAGCATACCTTAAAAGCAATTTTAAAATAACGTTTTGGTCATATATTATTTTTCGGTATTAGTTAAAAATCTATTACTATTGTTAACCAGTAAAACAATAATTGAGTATGTCATGTTTGAATGAATTAATAAATAATAGCTAAAACAATCCTTTTGTGTGTGTGTGTGTTTTCACGGCACATGCAAATACAATTTTTATATAAAACATGATTTGTATACTAAGCAATAGTTGATGTTCGATGTTAATTATTACAAAAAAAAATTGCTCTAGATTTTAATTACATATTATGTTATGTTTCCAATGTATTTTTAACTTGTAAATATTATTTTGGCCATGTTTATAAGTTAATATATGTATATTATTTAGATTGACCAACCTTTTCATTTAATTTTAGTGGGTTTAATTGAATTTTTATGGGTGTGCGAAAACCACATTTTAAATTCATAATGAAAAACACCAATCAAAAATACTAAATATTCCCAAAATCAAAGTATTTAAAAAATATATTTAACTATTTTATGATAGCATCAATGGTCCCTGGTTACAGATCCAGAAATACCAGGTTCTATTCTCGATGCTTATAGATTTTTCTGTGGTTCTGGGATGAGGTCAACTCAGCCTCGTGAGAACAAATGAGCTACTTGAATTAAAAAAGTAGCGGCTAAGTTCTAGAAAACTGAGATTAATTCCCGGAGGTTTAATTTTGCTGACAGTATGGTGCCCTTTCTTCACAAAAGTTGACACTGTCATCGCCAACAAATGACGACCACTCGGTTGGTATGGTTAAACTGCAGACTGATGCCATAGAGTTTTTTTTTTAAATATAATTTTATACTTATGTGTTTTTATATAGATACTAAATATTATATATGAAGTGTTAAGTTTCCAAAAAATTTTAAACGTATTTGGTCGTAATTTGAAAAATTGTGTTACTATTTCAACATGTAATTCAATTACTACAAATATTTATTATGTGAACATTAAATTATTAGAGTACAAAATATTGAAAATCAAACATTTATATGTCTATTTTAGCTTACAACAATTTTATTGTCAAACCAAAAATATTTTTCTGAAAAAAGTCGAATGTTCAAAGTGAAATTGAAATTTGGAAGCATCGCACACCCCTATTTATTTTTATTTAACTAAAAGTGAAAGAAAAAGCCTCAATTTGTCTATTGATATATTGTTTGGCTCTGTTTCAAATCATATTTGAGAGATTTCGCTCAATAAATACACACACTACTGGTCGATCCAAGGTTTCATACACTACTGGTCGATCTAAGGTGTTATACACTACTGCTCAATCCAAGGTTTCACACACTACTGGTCGATCTAAGGTGTTATACACTACTGCTCAATCCAAGGTTTCATACACTACTGGTCGATCTAAGGTGCTATACACTACTGCTTAATCCAAGGTTTCATACACTACTGGTCGATCTAAGGTGCTATACACTACTGCTGAATCCAAGGTTTCATACACTACTGCTTAATCCAAGGTTTCATACACTACTGGTCGATCTAAGGTGTTATACACTACTGCTCAATCCAAGGTTTCATACACTAACAGGTGACCTGGTGGTCTAGGGGTAAGGTGTCAGACTTCTATGCTGGCGGCCGGGGTTCAATCCTCGGTCCCGGCAAAGATTTATCTGATTACCAAACCCTTCCTTCACCTCTGACAAGACATCTTGTGAATGTGGGGAATGCCAGGCCTCCACCGTGGTTCGGATTCCACGTTAAACTGTAGGTCCTTCATTTCATCTCACAATCACCCTACCATTACACATTAGCGTAAGTGCGTATAACCCGAATGGGTAGTAAGACACGGTGCTAATAATAATAATAATAATTATTCATACACTACTGGTCAATCTAAGGTGCTATACACTACTGCTTAATCCAAGGTTTCATACACTACTGGTCGATCTAAGGTGTTATACACAACTGCTTAATCCAAGGTTTCATACACTACTGGTCGATCTAAGGTGTTATACATAACTGGTTGATTTAAGGATTTCACACACTACATGGAAATTAATATAACTAAGACAGCCAAATTTAGCTTATTCTAACTGCACGGTGAACAGCTGTGACTGTGGCCACAAAGGCTTCAGTCTTCTCTTGTCTGGTTTGTTGTTGACGGAAAGGTTCGGGATTTGAATCTCGGCCAAGTGCACTGAGTTTTCTCTTTATCTCCCTATTATAAATAGTCAGATAACCCTGATGAGATGTAACACACAAACACGACATATTAAATTCAATGAAATAAAGTTGATATTTAATTTGTGCAAACAATTCAATGGCATGTTCTGATCGCATATTTTGTTACTACATCAAAGCATAAACCTAATCATCTTTGATAAGAATTTCATCAAATCTACTATTTTACATCTTATGTCGAATTAAAGAGCGAATATTGGGAATTGAAGCTGAGAAGAAATAGAATAATATAAAATAAAGATAACTAAATATTTTTATTTTGTATTAAATTTATTATAACAATTCACACATTCAGTTAATAGATAAAAAAAAAATCCTACATCTTAGCTAAGTCGGTAGCGTGTCTGTCTACTTAGGTAATGCTCCCGGATTCGATTCTCGGCATGGTTGAAAAATTTTATCATTGGTGAAATGTGGGTTTATCCTTTCACAGTGTTGAATTAACAGTCAGGGGACTGGATGTTGTGCTTGTCCTGGTCTTAAGTTGGATTATAAGACATATGAAGCTACGACAGGCCTAGCAAGCAGGCAGTGGGAAAATATATGGCTTTATTAAAAAAACCGACCACAGACTGGAAACGGTAATGGATTAAAAAAAAAAAAGTTAAAACGTAAAATATTAGAATGGCAAATTATTAAAAGAATATAGTCAGGAACTGCTAGTATATACGAAACAATATCATATTTGTTTTTTATGGTTGTGACCTGCCTCGGTGGCGTAGTTGGCTAACGTGCTTGTCGTATTGAGCTCGACTGCTGAGGACAGGGAAATCGAGGTTCGAATCTTGGTCGGGTGAACTGGGGGTGTTTTTACCTAAATGGTTTTCTACTCTCCGTCTACGCAAGTGCGGGTTCACTTCCTCTAATTCAACCTTCCCAATTCCTATTCCACTAGCGTAATTAGTACTTAAAAAAATTAGTATTAAAAAAAAGTATTATCAGTGAAAATAAACAAGTTATTTCTAAATTAAAACAAATTGACCAAAAAAAACAGTATCGCGTCTTACTATCTGTTCAGGTAATATGCCTACATACTAATAATAACTCTAATGGGTTAGGAATCAGGATGGTTTAATTCACAGTAAATGTGCTTACATTTGTGTGGAGGGAGAGTGGAAAACCATTTAGGGAAAAGCACCCTCAGTGCGCCTGACCGGGAATAACCCTAATCTCCCCATCTTCGGCAGTTTAATTCAACGCGATAGTAGCGTATTAGACCACACAACCGACGAAGCTAGTTTTAGTTGATATTAAATGCTTAATTTTTATAGGATATATTCTATGAAGTCTGTTACCATAGCTTATGGTGCTGTTAAAGGTTTGACAACTCTGTCATCATTTCTTGAGTTCACCACAATCATCCAGGTGAGTTAATCACAATCATCCAGCCTAAGGAATTAGGAAGGCTACAAATGTGTAATATAAGGCATACTTAAAAATTATATGAAAAGAGAGTCTCCAAACAGGAGTAGGTAAGTTTAAGGTTATGTTTTGAATTTTATAAGCCTCCCAACACTTTGGTTTTAAGTCATATGGTGATATATAATTAATCAATTTTTTAAAGTAGGCCTACAAATTAAATACCTATATAAAAAAAATTAGTATTTTCCATAAACTACTAGAGAAATAATAAAAAATGATTGTTCCTTTGAACTAATACTTTCATTAGGAAAGGGAGGCGGTTGAAAACTCACTTCTAATATATCCATTAGGATTTTGAGCCATGACTATTCATAGAATGAGTAATAATTGAGCCATTGGGGTCAAAATTTGTTTTATTTACATGAAATTAAAAATAATGATAAAGGTTATTGTTTGTGGCTTTTAGATTTGCCGCCATTTCATCTAAGAGTTAAATTAAAATGTTTTAACTTATTATTTATAGTTTGTACATGACCCTCCTAAAAATTTATACTAGGAATATTGTTTTATTTAATAATTCATTTCAAACGCCACTCGCCAGCGTGAAGAAGTAACTTTAGCGCATGCGTATTTATTGATCAAGAAACGAAGGTTTAATAATATTAGGCCTAAATTTTCTCACAAAATGACATTTAAAAAAATACAAACCTCTGTTGCGGGTATAATTGACCAGAGATTTAACGATATTATTGGTGTCATTTAAAAGGTGTTGATAATATTTATCAAAAATGACTGCTGCAGATCACATGACTTTACGTATGAATAGGACGAATACGTGAAAGTATATTTACTATTATTTTTTTAGCTATTCATTAGAAAATTGGTGTATACATAAACGCGTGTTTATTGAACAAGGAACACAAGACGCATGCGCCTGATTGTCCGTGTTAAACTTTCAGGATTCATGGGATCTCTTTTAAGTCTTAATTCGTAAATCCTGGACAAATACATCACATAGGATAGGACCATCGCTTTTTATTATGGCTCACTAATGTTTGTTTATATACTTAAAAAAACAAAACAACGTGAAATCAGGATGTAACAATTTAAAGTGTGACGTTATTAGTAATTTATAAAAGTATAAGTGCAGGTAAAGTTATTCCAAATATGTAAGCTAATAATTTTAAATAATTCCACCAGCATTAGTTAATAATTTTGTATGGTGTGGAACGCAAACACATGCTGTTGTAAAACGGTGCGATTACATGAATAAAACTGTCAAATAGCATTATTAATCACAATAACCACTATAGTTTCTGACGGATCAATGTTTTTAGTAATATTTTCTTAGGTTAATCACCTAGAAAGATAATTCAACTCCAATGCTCAAGAAAATACCTTGTTCGCGTACGCGCCATGTTGATTTACTATCAACACTGAACAAGGTTTGAAGAAAAATAACTCAAAACCTACATAAATAATATGAAATGTTGTTTATAACACACTTATCATTACAAACTTAACCTTTTCTTCAATTGACAGCTCTATGTTATATTCTGAAAATTGAAAAATGACACCTGAACATGGGAATCGAACCTGGGACCTTTGGTTTAGTATACCAATGCTCTTACCACTGAGCTAACTGGGATTCGCCCAGGGTCATTCTTCACTCATATTTTAAATCAGAGTCTATGATGAACGTGCGGAAATCGTTGGCTACAAATGTGTTAAGATCACGAGCTATCAGATAATGCAGCCATTTGTACAATTATTATAATTGTACGGGATGTTATAGCTTCATAGTTTTTTTATAGGTTGTGTTGGCTTGCAATAATTGTTTAATAAAAACCTCACTAATATTATGATGATTATCTAAAACTCATATTAAGTGATGATTGTAATTGTAATTTTTATTATTGCTACCTATTTGAATTATATGTATTTTATATTTTAAGTTGCACCTATTAGTAAAGTCCTATTCCTGTTGTTGATAATTCAGAAGTTAAACTGGTACAAACATTCTGCATTCTGTCTCATAAGTGAGTAAAGGCCTATCTACAGACTCCGTATCCATAAGGTGCTTAGTACTCCGTAATAAATCAACTCCACACTAACAGATTGAGTTGTCTACAGAGTCCATATCCTTAGTTCCTACCACTCTGTTAAAGTTGACTCAACTTTAACTTTCTAAGGCGGTGACCTGACGGTCTAGGGGTAAGGTGTCAGACTTCCGTGCTGGCGGCCGGGGTTCAATCCTCGGTCTCGGCACAGATTTATCTGATTACCAAACCCTTCCTTCACCTCTGACAAGACATCTTGTGAATGTGGGGAAAGCCAAGCCCTCCACCGTGGTTCGGATTCCACGTTAAACTGTAGGTCCTTCATTTCATCTCACAATCACCCTACCATTACACATTAGCGTAAGTGCGTATAACCCGAACGGGTAGTAAGACGCGGTGCTAATAATAATAATAATTAATAATAATAATAACTTTCTAAGGACTACCAATCACACCAAAGTAAGTGTGCACGCGCATTGAAATAAGATCACCGGTGGCAGCCAAAGCATCTGTTGCAATGGAAACAAATACAAAATTATGAAATACTTTTACAGACTGAACTATTTCAGAAATATCCTGAATGTTTTATAAAATTATGCTAAGTAGTTGTTTTAGGTTATAATATTATTCTGCAGCTGCTTCATTGATGATGTCTGCTTACGTCTAACTCTTGAAAATTTCTTTTTTGGGACGTTTTATTGGACGTTGTTTCCAACTTTCTCATTGGTTGGCACGGTCACATGATTACGGGCACGGGATTTCTATTTCTAAGGACCATTAAGGACTTTTGACTATAATATTGTAGAGCTTACAAAGTCTGTTTCAGGGCCTTTAATCCAAGAAATTATTTCCGGTACCATTATGGGAACAGTACACTATATCCGTCTCATTCTCAGTCATATATTCCTTAAAATAATCAAAATAATTATATCAGCCCTATATTTTTCCAAACATAAAATTGGAAAAAAAAAATTAATTTCAAAAGTGATTTGGGAGGATGTGTTGTCAAGTTTTGTTAGATATATAGTGTTTATTACCTAAAAGGTTTTTTTTAGAACCATGCCTTACTACCCATTTGGGTTATATGTATGCTTTTGTATTAATTACTCTAATAGTTTTAAGAATTAGGAATGTTATATTTTGAGGAAATGTGCTCGCATATGTGTGGAAGGTGAGTAGAAAATCATTTAGGGAAAACTACCTTCAGTACACCCGACCGATATTCAAACCTCGATCTCCTGTCATTTTTTTTATTTAAAAATAATGATTATCCCTGTTAAATTGAATGAAACCAAAACTAAATACAGTCAGACCTCCATATATCAAAGGTGATAGTTCTATGAAAAAAATTCAACATAGCCTATGGAAACGATCTTTTATATACGTTATATTGAGTAGCATAGTGTATTTAGAAATATTTCCTAATCAATGCACTCATTCCACTGTCCACGTTCTTTAACAACTAAACCTTTTCCACAACAGTGAGAGATTTTCTATTTTGACATCACAAATACACACTGTCGATTAGAGAGAGAAAATGAAATCCTGATTTGTCTTGAAGAAAAAAAAGGATATCTAGCTAAAAAAAATGTTATATATAGAAACAGTTTTTCTATGTAATGTCACAGTGATTCACCAAAACTAATTACATAGAGGATTTTGGTACATGGAAGTTCAACATGTGGAGGTACCACTGTATATACCAGTAATTAAAATATTTCCGCACATTCATCCTACATAGAAGATAAACCAGTTCTCTCTCTAAAACTGTAGGGGAAGGGTGACCTGGAGGTCCAGGGTGTAAGGTGTCAGACTTCTGTTCTGGGGGGTCCGGGGTTCAATCCTCGGTCCCGGCAAAGATTTATCTGATTGCCAAACCCTTCCTTCACCTCTGACAAGACAACTTGTGAATGTGTGGAGTGTCAGGCCTCCACCGTGGTTCGGATCTCACGTTAAACTATAGGTCCTCCATTTCATCTCACAATCACCCTACCATTACACATTAAGCGTAAGAGCGTATAACCCGAACGGGTAGTAAGACGCGGTGCTAATAATAATAAGAAGAAGAAGAAAGAAAATTATTAGTCTCTACACTACATTATAATATTTTTGATTGTTACAGATCTTATGGCAGAAAATCCCTCTAAACCCCGCGGGGATCAGGAGGTTGTGTGTGTTCCCGAAATTGATATTAAACAGGAAGATGAGGTGAGAAAGTAGACCTAAAAGTTTTTTAATCAAAATAATTTTTAATAGAGAATAAATGGCAAACTTTGGGTAGGTTTTATAAATATTAAACTGCTGGGAAAAAAAAAGTACGGGATCTCTTTTATGTAGGCGAGATTAGGGATGTGGTATCGAAAGAAAAGTATCGATACTCTAATCATTATAAGTATCGGAAGAAAAATATTGATATCCTACTAGTATTGAAAGGAAAGTATCGATAACAGTATTGGTCGAAACGCACATAAACTTTTCTCTTTCGTCTTTTTTGGGGAACCCTTGCGTTAACTGAGTTCAATGAGCTCTACAACATCTTATTTTGTTTAGTTTGTGGTAACCATGCTCTTTGATAAAGGAAGGGGTAGTAGACCTGTCACCCGCCTCGGTGGCGTAGTTGGCTAACATGCTTGTCGTGTTGAGCTCGACTGCTGAGGATGGGGAGATCGAGGTTTGAATCTCGGTCGGGTGAGCTGGGGGTGGTTTTTCCTAAATGGTTTCCCACTCTCCCTCCACGCAAATGCGGGTTCACTTCTTCTAATTCAACCTTCCCAATTCCTAATCCATTAGCGTAATTAGTACTTAAAGCGTATAACCCGAACGGGTGGTAAGACGCGGTGCTAAATATTATTATTATTAGTAGACCTGTCACTATTCGCCCCATCGTTTGGTCAGTCATCGAGGTGTGTTGATAAACAAAGATGAAAGAACAGTTATGAATTATAATTAGTTTAAAGAGATAGAATGCTAGAGTTTCTTCTAGCTTCTAACCCAGAAAAAGAGTGAAAATTGCGAAATAGGGCTAATTATTTTTCCTCCACAGTCCATCCTGGTAATTTAATCACATCATGAGTGCAAGTACAAAAGTTGTTTCTTTCAATACCGATCTGATACTGGAGTGTAATTAATAATACCAATAAAAGTATCACCCGCCTCGGTGGTGTATTTGACTAACACGCTTGTCGCGTTGAGCTCGACACCCGAGGACGGGGAGATCGAGGTTCGAATCTCGGTTGGGTGAACTGAGGTTTTTTTTCCTAAATGGTTTTCCATTCTCCTTCCACGTAAAAGCGGGTTCACTTCTAATTAAACCTTCCCAATACCTAATCCATTAGCGTAAATAGTACTTAAAGCATATAACCCGAATGGGTAGTAAGACGTGCTAAATATTATTATTATTAGTAGTAAAAGTATCGGCAAAAAGGACTGGTATCAGAAGGGAAATATCGATATTAGGAAAGTATTAATACTCTTTTCACATCTTCACATTTTTTAAATTGCACAATATTGTTTATAATATATTTTTGTTTCAATATAATAAATTAAGTTAATATCACAATTTAAAAGTCGATAACTTCAATAGTTTCCCGAATATATTATCATTATTATAATTATTATTTATTGTGTACTTGGCGGTCTAGGTGTAAGGTGTCGGACTCCTGTGCCTGGGTCCGGGGTTCGATCCTTGGTCCCGGCACAGATTTATCTGATTACCAAACCCTTCCTTCACCTCTGACAAGACGCGTATTGATCACAACTTGTGAATGTGGGGAATGCCAGGCCTCCACCGTGGTTCGGATCCCACGTTAAACGGTAGGTTCTCCATTTTCATTCCCCAACTCAACTATTTAATCTTATAGCTTAGTAGGGATGAAGAAGTATAATTTTAAGGTAATACACATTTTTTGCAGTGGGAAAGTGGAAAACTATTCTGTAAAAACCACTCTCAATACACCCGACTGAGATTCAAACCTCAATCTCCCTATCACCGCAGTCTAGTTTACTGCGAGATTAGTACGTTATACCACGCAGCCACCGAGGCGGGTCATGTAAATATAAATTACATTAGTTCAACCATGTCAACAATTGACGGTCGAGCTATACTTTGTAGTTTAGTTATAAATGAGTAGAACATGATCAAGGAAAGACATTTTTTTTTACCTGGAACTAAGCTGTAAGAGTCAGGGAATTTGAAAAGCTAATCCTTGTGGCCACCCTGTTTTTTAATCTTATTTTGCACAATAGAGTGTGTGTATCTATGTATGTGTATACATAAAAAAGTATAATTTTTTTTTTCATATCCTAGGATGATTTAGATGAAGAACAAAATTCTCTCAGAATCTATATCACTGAAGAGGAAGACTTTACCGACCTAATTAAGTCAGAGCCATCAATGAGTGAGCCATCTGCAGATGAAAAAAATCCTGAGGTATGGTTTTGATACCATGTTGAACTAACATAATATCCTTTGCCTTGTAAACTTAGTTTTTTTCTTTCACCTTGTCTTACTAGCTGTCTTGTCTAACTTGTTTAGTTAATTTACTAATTTGGTAGGTTTATGCAAGTAGCCATTTTTCACTTCAAGTCAAGTTAGAACAAAAACACTTTTTTTTAGCACCCTAACAATAAAGCAATATTTGAACTAGAAATATTTCACGTTTACTTTATGTTGCAAATCCATTTATTAATCATGAGTACAAAGATAATATATTTTAGGTTGATTTTTTTTTTGTGTGAAAAAAATTGTAATCACACAAAATCTGATTTTTAAATATCTTTAATGTGATTGTGGAACTTTTTTTTTTTTTTTTACCAT
>CABFVZ010001317.1:0-23864 GCA_902151445.1 Timema monikensis
TCATCTCACAATCACCCTACCATTACACATTAGCATAAGTGCGTATAACCCGAACGGGTGGTAAGACGCGGTGCTAATAATAATAATAATAATAATAATAATATAGAGTAAATCACATTTGTTTAAGCTTAATCATACAAAAACAGCTTTCATTAGAATTCTTATACTAGGTAGGTAGGTAGATAGGTACATACTTGATTTTATTTTTGGTTCTAGCTTTGGATTTATGTGACACAACCAAACAAATTAATGTGAAATCTGGCCCTGCATTTTGTTTCGTAACTAAATTATATTTGATGCATAGTTAGTAATTTTTAGTTCTAGGCACAATTCAAGACTCTCGTTGTGAAGGCTGCTCCTTAATTTACTTTTGATCAGGTACGTATTGGAGAATGTTTTCTCAAAATAAAATGTTGATTCAAATACGATCAAAATTACTAGTGCGTATATTTAAGATAGGTTATACGACTCTGGCAGACTGTTCCAAGTGTCGAATATCACTTGATCCCGCCATTGTAATCTTGATAATTAAGACCACTAATGTTGGGCAAATAAAAGGCTTTCTTGTCTTTCAAGACTTTTCAGAGATGAATCGAGAGTCTTAAATTTGTTACTCCACAACTCTTAATTTGAGAGCCAATAACTGGAGCTCAAAATCAGCTTGATTTACAATGCCAGCAAATTCTGAAAAATGAAGATTATTTATTTCTGAATCCAATGGCTTTATTAAAAATGATAAAGTAGCTTTATAATATCTAAACTCGAGTAGTTTTTTGAATGATTCACTCAATTGTTTGACTCCATTTGCGAAAAATTCATAATCAATGGCACAATTTGTGTCCTCTTGATAGTTCTTCAGTTGTGTGAAGTGAGTGAGGTTTTTCCTTTGCAAGTTCATGTGGAGAAAAATAAGTTTTTGCTCGAAAGAAATAACTTCTCCTAAAAGAGAAAATGCTATGTTTCCTTGCCCTTGTAACTTCACATTGAGTTGTTTTAAGTGTGCTGTCATATCTGCCATAAATTAACATCTTGGAAGCCAAAGCTCATTAGACAATTTGGGATAATGGAGGACTTTGTTTTTATTTCAGTAAGGCAGGATGAAAATGAACTAAGCACCTCACCTCTTGAGAGCCAATGCACTTTATTATGCAGAAGAAGGTCATAATATTGACAATCTAATTCATGCAGAAATTCTTGAAACTGTTGATGGTTAAGTCCTTTAGCCTTGTTGACAATCTTCATCATTAAAACCATCACTTTGCATGTTTCTTCAGGGAGCGTTTGGGCACATAAATCCTCTTGATGGATGATGCAGTGAAAGGAAACGACATTGTGGTCAATATGCTTTCCAAACAAAGTTACAAACCCTTTATGTTTTCCTGTCGTGCTTGGCGCTCCATCTGTAGCAATGATATAATTTTATTTAAATCTATACTATTATTTTTTAAACAACTTACTATCACCTCTGTTATGTCTTTGCCACGGGTTTAAAAGGTATCAGAGCAATCAACTCTTCCTGAGGGCCTGTAGAAATAATGTATCTACCCAGAAGACATAGTTGTGCTGTATAATTTATATCACAAGACTCGTTCAGTACTATGGGAAAAAGAGTTGAGCCTGAAGTATGGTCTTATGTTCACTGTGTAGTAACATATTCAGCCATCTTTATGATTTGATCCCGCATGGTTTTAACAGACAAAGGTGTGTCTTTGGTTTTTCATATGATTTTTTTATTTATTTTTTAAATCACGAAAAAGTTCTTCAGACAACTTCATAAAGCATTCTTTCAAATGGCCGACCATCTGTGAAATGTTTTCCCCTCTGTTCTATTTCTCCCACTGCTACAAGACTCGCTGAAGTAACAACGTTTGATGAATTCATCCAGTTCTTGAACATTGATGTTGAGTGTTACACTTGGGACTGAAGTTCTTGAAATGCTTTTGCTCTCGTATCATCTTCTGGATACGTATCAGAAAAGTTGTTGTGACTCGTAGAAAAATATCTTTCATTGTTAAACGTTTTATTAATCGACATCTTTTCTTTGCAAATAAGACATGTCGGGAACCATTTGAATTTTGTACAAAAGCCAAATTTGATCTCGTGTGACCCAAATTCATGATGTTTATCATTCCTTTGTATCCATTTTAAAGCTTAATCACTTGACTTGATTAACACTTAACCACAATCACAAAGCAACAACAAAACAAAATATCAACTTGATGCGAGCGATTTTCAACACTTTGTTGGTAGAATTGAAGGAAAAAGTTGGGCGGAATTTTTCTGTTTACCAAAAAGTGTATTTTTGTTTAAAAATCAACATTGTTGAACCTTGTAGAAAAGAGCCTCATGTAGACCACTGGCTGCAGGTTGCCGAGCCCTGCACTAGTCCAACACTTCCTTTCAGGAGTGGTAGTCAGACACTAGTCCAACACTTCCTTTATCCCCAATGCCGGGAATGGTAGTAACTAGTTCAACACTTCCTTTATCCTAAATGTCAGGAATGGTAGTAACTAGTTCAACACTTCCTCTATCCTCAATGCCGGGAATGGTAGTAACTAGTTCAACACTTCCTTTATCCTAAATGTCAGGAATGGTAGATCACTAGTTCAACACTTCCTTTATCGTCAATGTCAGGAGTAGTAGTCACTAGTCCAACACTTCCTTTATCCTCAATGCCAGGAATGGTAGTAACTAGTTCAACACTTCCTTTATCCTAAATGTCAGGAATGGTAGTCACTAGTTCAACACTTCCTTTATCCTAAATGTCAGGAATGGTAGTCACTAGTTCAACACTTCCTTTATCGTCAATGTCAGGAATAGTATTCACTAGTCTGACACTTCGTACCAGCTCAATGTCAGGAGTAGTAGTCACTAGTCCAACACTTCCTTTATCCTCAATGTCAGGAGTGGTAGACACTAGTCTAACTCTTCGTCCCAGCTCAATGTCAGGAGTGGTAGCCACTAGTCCAACACTTCCTTTATCCTCAATGCCAGGAATGGTAGTCATTAGTCCAACACTTCCTTTATCCTCAATGTCAGGAATGGTCGCCACTAGTCTAACTCTTCGTCCCAGCTCAATGTCAGGAGAGGTAGTTTCTTGGTTTAAAGAGGTTATTTATTTGCACATATAGTAGTAAATAAAGAATATGCGCATCTCATTTTTTTCAATTGGTAAATTTAAATAAATTCTTGTGACCTACACTTTCATATTTTATCCTTACAATCTCTAACCGTGGTGACAGTTAACCCTAAAACGTCTTATGAATCTTAGATAAAACCCAATTCCAGTTATGCCAAAAGGAAAAGCTTAGAGTTAAAAGTTCATTGATTTAATATGTGTGTACCAAATCAGTTAAGCTGTGAGTACCATATTTTTTTGTAATTTTACAATCGCTCTAACCATTCTTTCTACCCTGATGTTACAATTCTGTAAGGTCATTAATAAGAAACTACAACGAAATCTATATTGCATGAGTTGATTTCTAAAAATGTGAAGAAAATAAACTAACAGGCGTCTGTCTATGCTACAAAATCTTTAGTAAAAAATGCTTAATTGCTCTTGAGCCATTGGGAAAATATTCTGAAAAACAGTGCTAGAGTAAACAAATCATTCCAAGAACCTGGAACCAAGATGTGCGCAGTTGCAAAATTAGGTATATATGGTGCCTTTATGGATTTTGGTTGATGTTAGAGACAAAAATCAACATAAGGCTTTTGAAGGAAAAACAATTTATCTTCAAATGCTGATTACAGACAATGTAAAGGCTGAAAGCACAAAAGGAAGAGACTGTTTGATGAAACACGTGGGGAATTGGCACCAGAATGAAGTGCAGAATGTGTATTTCAAATTATGGTTTTTAGCATATTGTGGATTGTGGATGTAGTAGTCACAGAAATGACAAAGGGGGATAGAGAACATTACATGATATGATCAATTTACTTGCAGACCAATCTCTATCAAAATTTGAGGTTATTCCAAGACAGATTTTTCTTCTAAATTTAAGCAAATCAAGAACTGAATGCACTCAACTATGAGCCAAGATCACCTATCGCCCCTAGCTCTTCTTCGCATACACATAATATGGACTTAAAAGAAGACGTTGCTGTGGTAGAATGAGAAAAAAAAAAAGCCTAGAAATTGTGTAAGTAATCGAGATAGCGACAAGTTTTTTTTAGAAATATAATTTTAGAATTTTAATGGCATGATTTTTGTCTCAATTTTGTTGTTGTTGTTATTTAAAAAAATATTTTTGTTTATTTTAGGTTTTTTGCAGGCCCTAGGCCACAGACAAGTAAGAAACCTTATGGGGGTTTCACTGCGTTCCTTTTGCCAGCTTGAGCCCTTCAACACTGGGCTTCGTTAGTGTCACTGCTGGGTTATGATAGGACTAACAGCAGCGATCCTAGTGGTGAAGGACTCAAGCTACCAAAGGGAGTACAAACATTTTAACCTGGAGGTTGAGTGTCTGTGCCCTAGGCACTGTGCTTGAGGTGCCTGATGGTAAATATGGCCCTGCTCAGAGGTTTATAATAGGTGAGGTTGTTTAACTGTGGGTGGAAGGAAGGTAAGGGGGGAAGAGTGAGCCAAATGGGCTGAATTCAAGGCATGGCGTAGTTTCATGTCGGTAAACAGGGTTGTGGATCTTGATGGTGGAGGTTGGGGAGCCTGGCCAAGATGTATGGTTTGGGAATATTGGTAGTGTGGAGTGTATGGTGGTGTCTGAGGGTGTGGAGGAATGGTTCTGAAGAGGTTGTAGACTATGCCTCTCACCTCTCAACTATATCATCTCTTACACTTGCGTCCTCTGTGTATCAAGTGGGAATGTTGTGATAACTATTGAGGTGGACGGTGGTTGTAGTGATATATGCTTGAATGGGTCTCAGAGATTGGTTGTCTGTCTGATCACAGCTGCATGTACCGGTTACTCTGTAGCCTTGATGTTGCAGTTGCCCAAATGGGTCATCAGTGTCTGTTAGGTTGATATTTATTTGATCAATGAAATAAAATAAGTTTCTTTGGTTGCCCCTAGTTTGCACATAGGCTATCTCTGTGTTTACCCCTTTATTACTACCACTTAAGCCCTGTTAATGCTAGGCAACATGATTCTCTACACTCATTTAGGCAACTAGCCTTTGTCTTTATTGATACAATTTAACTAATTAATGAATGTTTTATCCTCCGACACTTGTGTATATTCTTAACAAGTATTAATATGGTCACAGTAGTTGATTTACTTAGCCCACTTTGTGTAGCATATGACAATTCTATCTCTTTTTTATTTTTTTCAGAGACACACTCTCTCTCCCGAGATGGAGATACACAAGTTGAAATACGTATTAATATATTCCTCCCCCTCCCACCACACGTGTCTGAAGTTTCAGAAGTTGAAATACTTATTCCACCCCTCTACTTCCTCCCTACCAGCTTATGATCCTTTTTCTCTTCCTCGAGTCGGAGACCACCAGGTTCTAGGACAGTGAATGAACACTGGAACAGAATATAAGAGCAAAGGTGTGCTTTATGAGCTGGGGACTAAATTAAGATCGATCTAAAGGTTATATATACATGCTAGGAGAGGATGCATGGGCGAGATATTTACATTGTAACAAGAGATTGAAAAATGTATGGCAATAAGTAAGAAAGTTTATTATACATTTGTTGATCTGGATAAAGTGTATGATCATGTAAATAGAAGTATGTTATGGAATGTTCTGAGAGAGAATATTTGGATGCATGGTTAGTAAATGCAATTATGGCAGTGTATGATGGATGTAAAGCTTGTATTAGGGTGGATGGAGCTTTGAACAAATGGTTTGACATTGAACATGGTTTTGGACACTGTTGTGTTATGTCTCCATGGTTGTTTAATGTATTCATGGATAAGAGTATGGAGGATGCTTGTGAGGACTCGGTTGGTGTACAAATAGACAATATGTATGTGAGAGTGCGGTTATATGCAGATGATGTCGTATGAGAATAAAAGTGACTCGCAGAATGTATCAAATCGTTTTAAAGTTGTGAAAGGCAGAATTAATCTTAATATTAATGTCTCAAAAACTAAGGTGATAGTTTTTGATAAAGATGGATAATGAAATGATTGTCAGCTTAATATAAATGGAAAAAATGTTAGAACAAGTGACGATTTTGTGTATCTGGGTAGAATGTTTTGTAAAAATGGAAGGATAAATGGTGAGATCGATAGACGGGTGAATGCACCAAGGAAATGAGTTGGATGTTTGTAGAATATTGTTAAGAATGAAGTAGTATCAAAAAAGGCATAGATGTTAGTATAAAAAAGTGTGTTAACGTCAACATTTTTGTATGAATGTGAAGTGTGGGTTTGTCAGGTCAAACACAAGAGCAAGGTGAATGTGGTTGGCTTGAGATATCTAAGAAATGTATGTGGAAAAACTCGTGTGGGCAGAATCAGTGATATAGAATAAAATAACTCAATTGGAAAGAGGAGTCTTACGTTGGTTTGAACATCTTGAGAATATGAGTGAGGAAAGAATGACGAAGTAATTATATGATAGAGGAGTGTGTGGATCAAAGGGAAAAGGTAAGCCATGCAATACGTGGTTAACTGTTTTAAACGAATTTAAAAAAAAAAACCTTAGGAGTTTAAAAAATAAAACAGCATGCATGACTTGGTGTATGGATGTTTTTGAAATGAAGGGAGTGTGCAAGAATAGGGAAGTGTGAAGAAAAATAGTGAGGCTGGATTAAGTATGCAGATGTTATTATTTGAGCTGAGGTTTTTTTTATTACCTTGTTAAAGGAATTGTGTGTGTGTCTACGCATGTACATATGTATGTATATATTCAAATTTTTACCAGAGACCACCAAGTTCTCAAAGAGTGACTGAATTCTAGAACATTTTGTAAGATACCTAATGATCTTCCATCATTACGTATACCTACAGACTAGCGTCATACCTCATGCTCCCAGTGTGTAGTTTTGGATTGGAAGGAAGAGAAGACTTGGAAAGTGAACTTCCTGGGACATGTAGGTGTAACAACGGATTGTGGTGAGGGGGCAAAAAGTATATTCTTGGCTTGGAAAGAGGAAGAAAGAGCACCCAGACTATGCTGTAATAATCCATTCTATCAAAGGAGACCATCTCCCTAGTCTAGGATGGCGGCATCCCAAGTAGTACACTCCTCACCTCTGCGCTCTACTCTTACCATTACATCGCTATAGCAAAGGAGTGCTGGATTGAGATTAAATGAGCCATGTAAATATTTTGTTACGTCCTGCCATACTCGGCGTCTCATCTACTCTCACACTTCTGCGAGCCTTCGAGCCTGGTCACCTTTCTCCACCGAGAAACCGAGACTAGTGCCTAGCAAACCTGCTAGGTCATACTGATGCAGAAGGATGTAATTTTCCCACCTTAATGACTCAAAACAACCCCCCAGATGCTGACGAGTTGTAATAAAACTTCCACGCTAAGGACACAAAGAAATATGTTGATAAATCTGTCTGTAAGCCCCGACTTGCTATGTAGTAATAGATCCAAGGTATAAAATATTAGGTTTGTAATATTACACCATCATACTTGACAAAACTTTGCTGTACATAAGAATAATATTTATGTAATACTCGACACTCGCTCCTTCAAATTCCTCTGGTGTCATGGATTACAACGAACGTTGTTCTACCAGAGAGTAGTTTTGTTTTAGTTTAAATATTTACCCTTTAAGATGCTCTTATCCAACTCAAGATAACTCCAGTTTCAGTGAAGAGGTTTCTCACTCTTGTATCAGTAGTGTTAAGGGTCAATAGGATCCCAACAAGGTTGAAAATTAAATGCTGTTAAGACTTTGAGAACTTATTCTAAGATGAATTTTCACAACGCGCAGATGCACTTACGAGTAGAGTGTGTAAATTTGTTAATATTAATGTGATCAGCAAGTAGAACTGAAGGACCTGTATCAAGACCACGTTGATGCAGGTAAACACAAATTTATAGAGCAATAGAGCCAACATTCCTTGTTTGACTGTCATCTAGATATGGCGATATCGGTAAGCCACGGTTAAAGGCCATAGGAATGAAATTGTCCAGACAATAGTATGTACATGAGATCGTGGAGGTGATGGTTTGAACACGTAATGAAATGGGAAAGAGTCCCAAGATGAATGATGTTTATGAAGTGTGTAGGGAAAATATCGTAATGTAAGTAAAGATTAAAGCAAGTTTATAAGTGAAAGGAGAAGAATGGAAGCAAATAAAAGAGGAAGGGCAGAGGAATATGGAGGCATTTCACTGAAATGACCCGGCCAAAGGCTGGAAGCAGTTGCTGAGGATAAGCAGCAGAATTATAGTGGCTTCTAATGTGAAATATTTCACTCCCAGAAATTGTATTAGCAGCTATGAAAACTCTCTAAAATAACCAACCAACTAAAGTTGATTTATCTAGGTGCAGTTACATTAGTAATGAAGTAGTGGTAATACAATCTGTAACAACTGTATCACCAGATTATTTATATTGTTGGTTTAGTGGAGGTTTAAATAATTTGATAGATGGGGTGGAATAAATCAGAATCAGTGTGAAATGTATTTGACAATGACACAAAGTGAGACAACAATGATCACATTAAGAGGGTTCTTAGGGTAAATTATATAAGAATTTATATTTTAGCTTTCAGACTTATTTTCATATTTTAGATGAGCTTATAAATTAAGTACTTCAAAAAAGTATTAAAATTTCAAATTAAAGATGCTTGAACTTAAATCAATAATATTACAATTGTAACAAGTTAATAGCCCATTTGTTAAGTCTATAATGTTTTTAGACACTATATATAAAGATGTATTCCTAATGCAATGCACCAAACCAGCTCTAAATAATTATAATATATATATATATATGTGTGTGTGTGTTTTTACCATTAGAAATACACATGTTTTTTAGATTTTAATTTGAAAATAAAGAATCCATTTATTTTAAGATTAATGATGGTACCTTACCTGCTTCGGTGGTTGCATAGTCTAGGCTGACATTCTCGCAATAGATAAGATTGGCAATGAAGGGGAGATTGGAATTTGAATTTCGGTTGGGTGTACTGGAGCTAGTTTCTACATTTTCCCTCCACACAAATGTGTGTACATTAACCTTTAAAATTCTACCTTCCTCATAACTATTCAACTTGCCTAACTAATGAATGAGCATAACCTGATCTAGTACTAAGACGCAGTAAAGATTAAAAACAACACAATAGTTTTATAATGTTGGTAACTAATAAATATAAGTTTTAAAGAATAAGAACCTTTAAATTGTTTGCTTAGAAAACTGAAACAAGGAGTAGAATAGTTGATAAATATGTAATAATTACACTATCCAACAAACAGAAATTTTGTTCATACCTCCAAAACGTAAGTGGCTAATTCAAAGGAAAATTGATGTGCAGATTACAAAAATTCCATTAATTTTTCTTTGTCAAATCAACATCAAAAGATAAAATCAAATTTAAAATTTCGATGAATTATCCATTTTTAGTACCATTTAAAATGCGATACTAATCATGAACTTTTTTTCATGTTAAATATCCAACAGTTATGCTAATTTTTACCATTGTACATGTAATATGTGCATTATATAATATCATTAAAATTATTATCATAGTTATTTTTTCCTAATGGTATGTTTTCAGGGTTGCCACTAATTGTCCACATTGAAATTCCCTGACATTTCCAGGTTTTCAAGAAAAAAACTAAATGGGACTATGGAAACTCTCTCAATATTTTTTTTAAATTCTAGTTTGTAACTCTTTCACAAATAACAATCCTCCTTATTTTTTCTATTTGCTTCTCGTTGTTCTAAATCTTTCAGTCTTTGTTTAAATAGTGCTTCCACATAAAATCTGTTAGCATTTCTAGCTCTGTGTATTATTTTTTGGTTAATTTCCACTTTGTCCAGACCACCAAATTCTTCAAAAACGAATAAGCATGTCATTTTAGAATTGAGAAACACTAAAATTATTATTATTATTATTAGCACCGCGTCTTACTACCCGTTCGGGTTATACGCACTTACGCTAATGTGTAATGGTAGGGTGATTGTGAGATGAAATGAAGGACCTACAGTTTAACGTGGAATCCGAACCACGGTGGTGGCCTGGCATTCCNACAGTTTAGCGTGGAATCCGAACCACGGTGGAGGCCTGGCATTCCACACATTCACAAGATTTCTTGTCAGAGGTGAAGGAAGGGTTTGGTAATCAGATAAATCTGTGCCGGGACCGAGGATTGAACCCCGGCCGCCAGCATAGAAGTCTGACACCTTACCCCTAGACCACCAGGTCACCTAGAAACACTAAAAGAAATCTATATTTGAGCATCCGCAAAGGGTCACTAAAATGAAAAAAACTAATTTGCCATGATTTTTATGTGTTAAATAAACAATTTGTGCTAAAGTGCAGTCATATAATTAGTTAAAACATTATTTTTTTCAAATTAAGTCACAAATGATATAAAAAAATACGATACATTGTCGTTTTATCACTATTTCAGAACTAAGAACACAAAAAGCGTATGTGTATTACGTGTCAAATTGAAGGCTGTGCAGACGCTTTCTTGCAGCTAGAATGGTGACCACGGCATACACTGATATTTTACACATGGGCAGATGTTCTTGGAATACGGAATGCCACAATATAGCTATGTGAAGTTCACATATTAAGATTGAAATTTTAATTAATTAATATGCAGAAAAACATTAATGCTAAAAATTTGCCTTTTATATTTTTAAAAATCCAGTAATTTTTAGGAAATTCGAGAAACTCCCTGACATTTCTCTTGTTTTTCCAGATCAAACCAAATTCCCTGTAATTTCCCTATTTTCCAGACGGGTGGCAGCCCTGGTTTTGCATTCTCTCTTAAAAAACCAGAAGCTATCTCCCATCATGGCAGTATGCCAGTGACCTTGATAACTCTTTTACATAAGGAATATGTTCTTACAAAATCATTTCCCTTGTTCATCACTCAAAGCTGACCCATTGTTGGTAAAAAAAAAACAAATGTTAAGGTAGAAAATTACTTTTCAAAAACATTTGACATCCCATTTATTTATATCATTGCACGCAAAGTTGACTACATAAGAGATTCATAAAATTATCTTCTTTTTTGCTACCAAGAAATTTGTGCACAACTGCTTTAAATGAAAGTCAGTTCAGTATCTTGTAGCTTCGTCTCAAATAGATATTTCAGATTTTTTTTTAATTTGGGGAACCAATGAGAGATATGTCTTTCAATTTAATAACTGTTATAATGAATAAAAAAAATCTACAAGAGATCCTATTTTATCTTAGAGTTAAACATAATTCTGCATTGAATCAAACTTTATATGTAAAAGTGGAAGAACATTTTTTGGTTTAACCAGTGGAGCATAATTACATTACTTCTTCCAGGTAAATATTCACTTCTTTCTTCGTGTTGCACAATATACAGCTTTGATATTCCCTAACTGTCTGACAAGCATAATAAAAAACATATTTTGATGAAACTTCCCTCTAAACCTACTTTAAAACTTAATGAATGACACATAATTTATTGTGTCAAAATTAAACCTTTGTCCAGTGCCTAATTCTTTCATACGACCATTTAAGTTTTCCACAAACTGTTCCCCATAGTGAAATGGAGTACACTTCACTGTGTTGTTGATTCAATGTTATTTACTTCTAGCTTCAAATAATTTATATTGCTGTAACGGAACAAAGAAGTTCAGAATGCTCTTTGGTTAACTTTAGTTTACAAAACATCTCATTAAAATATTTTCTTAATTAAATGGAGCATTTCATCAGTTCCCTGTTGGTAGTCCACATTTTTAGAAGTGGATGGTTCAGTAGAGTTTGTAAAACATTCATCTGCACAGACTTCATAGCTGGTTCCTTCATCAGGGTGTCGAGCAAAACTACATTTTGAAATTCATTGACTTTTCCAGGTTTATCCGAGCCAAGTTCCAATTTTTCCTGTCACAATATACCAAAAATATTACTTTACTAAGATCCATTTAATGTAGCCTAATAATATTTTAGACGAATACAAATTCTGAAGTTGTCACTCTATGAAGGATTAAATGATTTCAGGTTAAGGTAATAAGCTATTGGGTAGTAATATCTAAGTTACATTTTAGTGAGATAATATTGAGCATTTAAACGATCGCCTTGCACCAGTTCAGTTTAAAATAATTATGACACATTCTTTTTTAGTTTCTTCTTTCTATTAAATAATCGAATCTTCATACAAGCACATAACCATTACTTAATTTTAGCTAAAGAGGAAAGATAAGAGGGGTGGAGAGCTGACATGAAAATATAAAAATTGACTGAGAGCTTAGATTTGTGATGAGTATCAACTGGAACAAAAATTATATTTTGACTTAATCAAATTCTCTGACTTTTCATATTTTCCAGGTTTTCCAAGTCCTTTGCTTTTGGGGGAACTGAAACATTTTCACTATATGGAGCCAGAGATAAAGTTCAGATAATTGAAACTGTGCTCACTTTTTTTTTCACCCCCTCACTATTTTGTCCATACAGAAATAGCAATTCATGTGGTTTGTGCCCCCTCTTGGTTCATCAAAAGGCATATTTTTGAGTTTCCCAGTTAGCCACATCTTCAAATGTGTTGTGCAATTTAAAAAAAAACACACATGCGGAGCCCAGTTCTGTCTTGGTCACCCATATTGTAAGTACAAATATTATGCAGGTTTAGTAATGCCAAAGATTTACTTCCTCGGAGTTTTCGTTGTAAAACTATCCCACATGTAGCAGAAATTGTCAGAATGTTTTAAGAAACTTCCTTTGCTTCAGTTTTATAGCAATACAATGGCAGGCAAATCAGAATATAATAAACACCCTCATGCCTAGAGCTGAAAGAGCATTTGTGTGAGCATATTCTAGCAACAATGATACTCTTGAGAAACTACTAATATAACAATATAAACAAATGTGAACATTATTTTTTTATGAATCTGATCAATCTTGTTTTATTTTAAGTTAATTGTTATGTTTGCATGCAATAACTATATCGTAGGTCAGTCGATCAGTCGTACATATTCCATAGAGAAACACACACACACACACTATGTGTGAACACATGGTGAATGGTGAATGGTGAATCTGTTTTATCAAAGGCCAGGGGCCGTGTGTTGTATGCTGATATAATTTGTTGGCCCAGTATGTGAACTTTAACTTAAATAAATATTGGTTAGTTGAATTAAAATACAGACCCAAATGGTTTTTTTCCCCAACAGTTGTGTCCATTAATGTAATTTGTAAAATTGGGCTTTTGTGTATGTTTGTTGGTGATGGGGAGGTTGAAGTTAAAATCTTGACAGGGTGTGTGAAATACTTTTTTATTCTAAATTACTATTTTTTGTTCATTTTCTCTAAATTCAACCTTTCTAAATCCCAACCCAAAAAGGTAGCTAATATATGCCTATAACCCAAATGGGTTAGGAGGAGGGGGTCTTGTGTGGGATAGGGGTTGGGCGGAAAAAATTAAAAGAGTAGCCTAAATAATTTTTACAAAGTTTTCATCACTGAAAATTCAATTTTCTATTAAATTTATTACATCAAATTAGTGGTTAATTATCACATTATTTTACTGATTAAATTTGCAACAGATTCGAAGATATTACTATTAAATTTCCAACAAACCAAGTTAGCCAATTAATTTATTTTACACAAATTAATATTGTATTTGCTGTTTGCATAAAAGTGATCTTGTTTCTATATTTTATTTATATAATGAGAATATTGAGCAGCATTTAGTTCAAATCTAACACTACTTGAAATGTTTAGTATTTCTTTCAACTTAGTTGTCCATCAAAGTGTTTTCTTGAAGCCTTTTTCCCCCACCAAGAGTTACTGTTCTTGTATGCCTATAAAAGCACATTTTAATTATGTGCCTTTATTTTTTATTTAATATCGATTATAGATAAAAAATGTTGGAATTTCTCAAAGCTGCAAAACGTAGTAAAAGTATTCAAAGTATTTTGTTGGCTTAAAATAAACACAGATTTAAGTAAGTTTTTGGTAGTGTTAACAAAAACAAAATTTATGGTGTAAATCATCACTGGTAATTTTCAGATCCTGGCTAGTAAATTGTCGTTTGTCATCTTAACTAATTTCCTGAGTACAAATGCTGATATGTTTTATTTAGAGTTTAATTATTATAGCCAATCCTCGCACTCTAGTGTATATTTTCAGCAATGATAAGAATAGTTTCAAAACACAAGAGGAATAATGTTAATGTAATGAATCAACAACAATAAAAGATGAAAATGAAGCCATTTATTAAACAGGTTTAAAATAAAATAACAGATGAGTAATCAGGACATTGTATGGAGAAACAGATCCAACCAGTTTGCCTCACCATTGCACCAACAAGAAATACTCTTTATGTGCACTTGTGTGTGTGAGTGTATTTATTATATGTGGAGAGTAAATAATACAATTACAATCATCTTAAATACACTAAGTTTATAAGCAAACATTGAACTATTAACAAATTTGCATTTACTTTATCAATTGGGCATATTTTGATGCTCTCGGATAAAGTTGGATTTGGTTTGTTCTTCCACAAATTGTCCTAATTTTACAGTTTGCTTAAATAAACGCGAAATATAAATAATACAAGAGTAAAAATAATACAATAGCTGAATTAACAGTTTAAAAAATAATTACAAAGTAATTTGAAGAGTAATATTTTCAATTTATATAAATGGGATATTTATTTAATGATTAATTTGATCCAATAAGTATTAATTGTATTTTAAATACACTATATATAAATAGGTTAGTTTCCAATTTATGATGTTTAAGTTTTTTTTACTCACAATGTATTATTATTATTGTTGTTGTTTAAGGTCACATCCAAGAAACACTTTCTCAAGTGCATTAAATTTAAATTAAAGTGAGTTATTGTGTTATTCAATCATAGTTTATAATGAATAAGATCCCAAGTTATATAGCAGTATGCTTTATCATGTATCAAAATACCAATCAGGGTCAAGTCTAGGTTGTGGGGGGCAAAGGGGCAATTGCCCCGGGCCTCACATTCCAGGGGGCCACATTTCCCCAAAAAATTATTAGATTCAATTACAGTTATTTTAAATTTCACATTAAAAGTGTACAGATAATTGACAGGAATAAGTATTTGCTTAGTGATAGGAATCCATTCCAGATTCCTGAAAACCCTAACTTTGTGTAATTTAACATTTAAGTTATTCGAGTAATGCTCTGCAGTACAGTAGAATACGCTACCGCTGTCGGCCCACACAAAGCTAACAGTGCAATGGTGCAAAGAGGAATTTACTTTTGTGAACTTAATTTGTTAGCATTTAATGGTTTGATCAATATTTTATAAAAACATGAGAAATTATAAAGTAACATAAGTAATGAGTATGTATCAATATATTATCGCAGCTTGGTGCTAAAATTGAAAAACTGCCGTACAAAAGGGGGGAGGGTGGGACCTCAGATTTTTTTTCAGCCTGAGGCATTTTCTCTAAATGACCCTGATGCCAATGACAATATTCATGCTTCATTATTATACAAAACTTGGTAAATAAAAAAGTGAAGGAAATATTAACAAGTTTTTTTAAATTAAACGTTTGGAATGAGATAAGAAAAACTAGCTCAAAGCACACAATGGATGACTATGTAAGATATTCTCTGCAAAAACAGACCAAATAATTACTTTGAAGTATATTTTTACATTTTTATTCAGAACAAGAGTTACTTTGTTCAATTATACCATAGCACAGCTTCAAAAGAATGGTTTAGATAACTTTGCACCACTGTAAAAAGTTGTGTGTTTCTAAATTAAATTTTTAGTGTCTATTCAGTTAGTAAACAAAAGTCAAACACTGTGGCTTAGGGTAACAGGATTCCCAATATTTTAATACAAAATGTTTTCAAGAAGGAATTTTCATTTTACCAGTCACTTTAGATATTAAAAAATAGGAATGAAATTTCATTATACATCAAATCAACTATTTTGAAGTAATCTCATTAGTGTTTAGAGCAGAATGATTTAATCTTGATGGATACATTTCTGCAGTATTTACACTACCCAATATTTCAAATATAAGAAAGGGAAAGGAGTAAGCTTATGTGTATTTTAATCAATGCACTTCTTTTAGCTTTTTTTTTCTATGCTAAGGCATACTATTTAAAGCTGAAGTAAAATGTGTTAAACATTTTAGATGTTTAAGTTTATTTATTGAATTCCCTTTTCCCCAATTTTTCCTTGTGTTTTTCCAGTTCTTAAGTTACCCAAGTGCAGTAAACAGTTGATTCACAACTAGCAAACATACTTAAAATATTAACATTTTGAAAAAAGTAAACACAGATATTATTTTTAATAAAGTTAGCAACCTTTTACAATAATTTTTCATAACATAATAATAGATTTTGACAACAAAAAAACCTCACTATTACCAATATTACTGATACACACTATAAGATAAAATTACAAAACTTGAATAACTTCATAATTGATTTAAACCAATTGCTTTTAATAATGCTATGTGACACATTTTTACCATCGCCAATGATAGCTTTTAAGTTTAACATTCTCTGAACATTTCAGTTAAAATTAAATTTTCAAATGAGCTAAATGTATCAAAATAGTTATAAAAGTGTAGAAAATTATTTAAGAAAACAACAGGCATTAATATTACTACAAGTTTTACCTTTTTGAAACACACAACTTTTATACAAATGGATAACACTATGCAATACTTGACCAAGCACCAATTAAGAATAATATGTTCCTTATTAAAAACCTTTTTTATTTATAAATTTCAATAGATCAGATACAAACACTTTCACTTTTAAAAACCAAAACAAGCAGAATTATTGATGCCTTTGTTTGTTTAATTATTATTAAAAAAAATATATTTAGTATCCATATTCATAACACAATGGTGCATACTAGGACACTAAAAGTTTGTTCCACAATTTATTACCAAATTAGCTTTATAATAAACAATTATGCTTGTGAAAACAATTAAATTGAAAAAGTCCTAAAATTAAATAGCAGTTATTAATAATGTAATGTGTTTAGATGCAATAAATGAGTGTTGATTCTCAAATACCCTCTGCAAAAAAACAACACAAATATCTTAGTGCAAGCTAATGGTCAGATCTGAAACTCCATTTTCCTGATGTTTGTGGAACAAGGGTCTTATTGAACTTGCTCTGTAAATACATAATGAACCAAACAGTATATTTTTAAATTACATTTTTTTTTCTATTAATGTTATTCAATTTTTTATTAAATGTGTGTCTAGCCTCCTTGGACATTCAATAAGACAGCTCATTATGTCAATTGTCTTGGACATTCAACAAGACAGCTCATTATGCCGATAGCTTTGGACATTCAATAAGACAGCTCATTATGTCAATTGTCTTGGACATTCAACAAGACAGCTCATTATGCCAATAGCTTTGGACATTCAAGAAGACAGCTCATTATGTCAATTGTCTTGGACATTCAACAAGACAGCTCATTATGCCTGTAGCATTGGACATTCAACAAGACAGCTCATTATGCCTGTAGCATTGGACATTCAAGAAGACAGCTCATTATTCTCATATCCCTGGACATTAAATAAGACAACTCATTATGTCAATTGTCTTGGACATTCAACAGGACAGCTCATTATGCCTGTAGCATTGGACATTCAACAAGACACCTCATTATGTTAATTGTCTT
This sequence comes from Timema monikensis, assembly GCA_902151445.1. NCBI lineage: Eukaryota > Metazoa > Arthropoda > Insecta > Phasmatodea > Timematidae > Timema > Timema monikensis. The sequence goes on from CABFVZ010001317.1 coordinate 17,730, forward strand.
GGACATTCAACAAGACAGCTTATTATGTCAATTGTCTTGGACATTCAACAAGACAACTCATTATGCCGATAGCCTTGGACATTAAATAAGACAGCCCACTATGCCTATAGTCTTTGACATTCAACATGACAGCTAATCAAATATTCAACAAGGCCAGTGTATGTATATTCTATTCAATGGTGGGTGGGTGAAATAATACAAATTATATAAGGAGATGGTAGGAATGGCTTTATCAGAATGTTATATAAACTTTATTAATGCAATTGTATTTAATAATCAAATGATCGTTTAAAGTGTTTTTCAAAATAAAAATGAACTAACCATTTCAATCTCCTCATTAAAATTTATATCAATCTTTTTCTGTGCCGAGTTTGCATATAAAAGTTGCAAGTTTCAAATTTTATTTCATCAGCAACAATTGCAGGTCATTTAGTCAGTTTAAAATTGAAAACAACAGTTGCAAGTCAGGACCTGTCATTTAGTCAGTTTAAAATTGAAAACAACAGTTGCAAGTCAGAACCTGTCATTTAGTCAGTTGAAATTGAAAACAACAGTTGCAAGTCAGGACCTGTCATTTAGTCAGTAACAATTTGTAAATAACAGTTGCACATTCCAACATGTAATTTAATCAAAAACTATTTCAAACAACGGTTGCCAGTTAAAGCCTGTCATTTAGTCATAAACAATTTCAAACAACCGTTGCTAGTTATAACCTGTCATTTAGTCATAAGCAATTTCAAACAACCGTTGCTAGTTATAACCTGTCATTTAGTCAGAAAAACTACAAAAGAAACTATTGCAAGTCACACACAAGCTCTCATTTAGGTGTAAGTAAACCAATTGCAAGTACAGGATGGCCACTTAATTTTAGAATAAAGTCCCAGCATAATTCTGTTTTCTTGCAACAAATGTTCATTTTCCCAAATTTATTTTAAAAGATTATTCTTTGGTTGTAGGACAGACAGGTTTTGTAAGGTGACCACCAAATTATAGTACTTGAGCAATTTATATTTAAGCTTTGTAGTTCTAACAATATAGAACAAATTCAAAAAAGCATTCCTGTTAAGGTCTGACACCTTAGCTCAGTTGGTAGCGTGTATGTTTACTAAGCTAAGGGTCCTGGTTTCGATTCCCAACATGGTCAGAAATGTATCATTGGTTAAATGTGGGTTTGTCCTTTCACAGTGATGAATTAGTGGCCGGCGACTTATAAGACATATGAAGGAACGATGAATGTCAACTACTTACTGACTGAGTAATAGCAAGCATGTTCTGACTATTCTTTTCCTAATTTTCAATCTGATATGGTTATTGCTACTTAAAATTGTTCCTAAAAATTTAAACTAATTTACCATATCATATGATATTGCTTGAAGTAATTCCTAAATTAACACTCCCAATCTGTGTTCTCTGCATAGTCATATATTTAGTCTTTTCATCAAACCCATTATGTATTTCAAAAGTATCTGATAAGGGACAGCCTACCCTACCATTCATTCAGTCAAACATACCTCCATTTGTTTGACAAGTTTTTTGGGTATCCCAATCTTATCCACATTTCATTTGTTTCTTTTAACTGACTTTTATCAAACTTTTAAAAGTCTACAGTATGTATAATTGATGAACAATCGTGTTTTATTTCCACTTCTTTCTCCTAATATTTGCCGAAAAGTTAAAATATGATCTGTTGTTGGTCTATTTCCTCAAAATCCATACTGATGATCCCCAATTATTTTCTCTGCATAGATGTATAGTATTATAAATAAAATTAAATGTCTATTTCCCTTAAACTAGGGAAATAAAAGAATATACTAAATTTGTAAACAAGAGTGTAAATATCTACTAATAGCTTAGGCCTTAGTGAAAATAAAGTACATTGTCATACTTTTTATTTTTTGTTAGTTTAAGAACCTTAATTTTTAATGTCGATCAATTTTCCGAACCATCCCAGAAAGTTCAAAAACCCATTTTATTCAATTTTGTGTATCGCTAATAACACATCAATTAACTTTAATTTGCCAATTATTCACCTAACTTATGAAGGAACTGTGGGGACATGCATCTTTGTAACAAATAACTTGTGGGCACCTTGAGTGTATTGTGTATTATACGCTCATAATATCACGTTATAAACGATAGTGCAATATTAGAACTTACCTCAGATGAAGAATCACTTTAAAAGTGTTTCATACACTTAAAAAGATCCCAATGAGTGTTAGAGATTTTTGGAGCTATAATCTTACTAAACAAAACAATAAGAGTAGCTATGGCTAGAGATTGAATGAAGGTTGACATTGATTTAACTTAAAATAAATCAGGCCTTGACATTAAAACACAATAATCGTCAATTAACCATTCATGAGATATTTCTTTAACTATATAGCATGTACAATCATTAATCAACTATCCTTCAAGTCATGCGACAGAAGAACACAAAAGTATTATCTTTCAAAATGTTTAAAATGTGCTGCAAGATAATTGTTTTGTCAAAAAAAATGTATAGTACTATAAGTATCCAAATGATAATTCAACCAAAAGAATAAAGTCTAGGATTTATATATGCCTCATCAACTCCCTAGTCACTATTTAACACTATTAATGGGCATTATTACGAGTGTTTAGTTTTGCAAATATTTTTGTTTATAAATTTATATGCACCTATAGCATAACTGCACAAAATTTAGTCATAAACATAACAATACTTGGAGCATTTTAAGGACATTGGTACAGGAAAATGTATGAAGATAAACAATGTAACAAAATGTCTAACCATCCTATCATTCTTTACACACAAATCAAACTGTATTAACACTGTTAGATGACAAACAGGGAAAATAAAATTATAATAATAAAGAAGAATTATTGTTAAAACAAATAATTTATCTACAAGCAAATGTGATAGTGTGTTGGCTAAAAGTATTCCATCAGAAGACCTGAATTATGATGTTGCTACAAGGAACTACTTGAAAACACAGCTAGCTAATCAGTGTGTAGTATTTATCTTTTATTTGTTTTCCTGTACTCCTTATTTGTTGGATAACCTCCCCTACTAAGAATTGCAACAATTGCCAACTAAAGCTACCAGCGACATCATTGGTGATTGTGCAGTATAACTTGCACGTGGTGATGCTGAGAATTGCCCACTTGGTGTTGATGAATATACTGGACTTGCTGCTGGGGCAACATGTGATGGGGGTGCTGAGCTGGGACCAATGGGCCACACATCAGCGGGAATGTATGCTGGGGAGCAGGGGGAGGGGGCTGCTGATATCCTGAAGGTGGTACTCCAGCCGGGGATTGTGGGTGGGGATGGTGGTGGTGATAGTTGCCTCCTGAAGGGGTAGCCCCACCCACTGGAGTGTGAGGGGCCCCCGGGGGATTTGGGCCGCTACCTTGTCCAGGAGAGGGGCCTTGATTCACTGGTGGGGGAGGTGGATGGGCATGATGATGGTGAGCGTGATGGTGACTTTGAGGGGACATGTATTGCATCTGATGTGTGGGAGGTGGTTGAGGTCCAGGAGAGTCTTGATGGTAGCCCATGGGAACCATCCCGCCTCCTGGTTGGGCGACCATGCGAACCATCTGTTGGTAAGGCTGTGCTTGCATGTGCCCTTGGGGATTGTACGGCACCGTAAAGGGTGTATGCATGGGAGCGGGAGCAAGAAGAGGTTGTCCGGTGGCAGCAGCTACCTGCATCTGAGATGCTATATCTGGCCGGTGAGGCATCGGAGCCATCTGAACCTTTCTGAAACGTGGGCCCTGGTTGGAGGGAGTGAAAGTTGGCTGTGTCGTAGCTACCACATATGTTGGCATCACCATGGTCGGCATGCTGGGGTATTGAGGAGTCTGAGGGGTATGTGGGCGTGAAGGGGTTGGTGTACTTGCTGAGCGAGGGGTAAATGGTTTTGCATTTGGGTTGTAGACAAATTCCTTAGCATTTGGGTTTAATGTAGACTTTTTTAGGGTATTTGTCACTTTATCAACATTATCAGACGGTGTATTTGTAAGATCCTCTGGCTGTATCTGCTGTTGAATATGTTCTTCCTGTATATGTTGTTTCAAATGATGTTGATGTTGCACTGGTATATTTTTGTTCTCTGGCAATTCTGCCTCCAACTTGAAATCTTGTCCAAATTTTTTGAGCTCTCCCATATTGTCCTCCCGGCCCCTGTGTGGCATAGGTTTCCTCAGTGGGGGTACACCACTGCCAGGCATAGTCTGCTCAGGTATCTTAATAGAATTTGATGTGTCTAAAGTGGTGCCTGGTAAGACCTGAATGGGTTGAACTAAGGCAGGTATACCAGTCTGTGTCATGGGAACTTGAGCAGTAATGGAGTTCCCCCCAGAAGGGAAGGGAGCCGGGGGCCCAACTCCTGGGTGTGTATGAGTATGGTGAGGTGGAGGCTGAACTACACGAGTTACAGGCTGGGAGATGTTGGGCAGCTCTGTGGGGTGAGGCTGGCTTGTGTACAACTGTGCCTGGGTGAGGGTGTGAAGGGGAGGGGGGGGCTGCTGGACCATGTGGGGGGATTGCACTGGTTGGGACATGGGCATGCTAGGCTGGGACACCAGTGGGTGGTCTGACGGGTAACGCACTTGCCGAATTATAGGTCCTTTGCCATCCATTCCATTTACTTTCTGCTCTCTCTGAGGCAGAGGCGGTTGCTGAGGATAGTTGGGGGACACAGGTGGTGGGTGGTTGTGAACAGGCTGTGGTGGAGGTTGAGTCACAGGTGTTGGTGAGGGTATTTGTGGCAAGGGTTGAGGGAATGGTGGAGGCGGATGGTAACTACCAGGGCCACCTGATTGAATGGGTGAATTATACCCTTGAGACAATGGCAGTGACGTTGTTAGAGGTTGTTGTGGAGGAGGAGTAGACCTTACAAGTTTACCAGACTGAGGATTTCTGCGTTTCGCTGGAGGAACATATTTGCCACCTTCAACGTTAGAAGTGGATCCTTGACTAGAAGGCACAGACGAAGGCCGAACAACAGCAGCAAAGCGCTCCTCTTCATCACCATTTTCCAGTTCAATTCGTGCTTTGTAACGAGGATTATTCTCAATTTCATTAGCTATTTTTGCTGCTTTCGCTTCAGCATCTTTGTAGTCTTTTGTATCCTCTTTCTGTAACTGAAGTGTGTAACCTTCTAGTGAAGGTTGAAATGAAGACTGTACACCATACACTTGCTCATTCTTTCGGAACATCTCGTTGACGTCCCAGCCATTTGCACTATTTGTTTCGAGCTCAAATTCGTCTCCATTAAACCCTGGACCCTCCCAAGGTTCTAGTTCTCGCTCTGATCCTTGACCATTCATACTGTACCTACTGATTGCTGTATCAGTTTGGAAAGTGTCTCTCAGCGCGTACTGAAGATCTGTGTTCAGTGCCTTTATAGTAGCTATGTCAGATAGTCTAAAGATCATCTTCTCTACAACAGTTTCAGCATCAATTTGGCTTGGGCTGTTAGCATTTACTTTGTGGGCCATTTCTAGGACCACTTCAAAAGAACTTGAATATGTACTGAATATTCCTTCAAATGTGGTCCCATTAACCGTCTCGATTTGAAAGGTTTCACCCACGAGACAGGTCATACCATGCATGTAATGAGCATTTTGATAGATTCCTTCTGCGGCCGGGGTTCTTTCGGGACCTCTGTTGCGAGGAGACCGCGTGGCATTTGGGCGGTTTTTTCTTTTACTGTTCATTTTAGACTCTCGGTTTCCGCCTGGGTGGGCACTTTCTTGTTTTCTCGTGGGGACCGGAATTTTGACAACTCTTAATATAACAGAGTGAAGCAAAAAAAAAAATCACTGCAGTTTATGACGCACCAGTTTGGGTAAGCAATATTATAAGTAAATATAAATTCAGTCAATCTGTACACAGAACAAATAATTAAAGATATATATCAAAACTGATACTCTACAGCCATGGAATATCTCAATTACAATTCAGCAAATACTCCTAAACACACCTATATTGCTCCACTAAATATTCTGTAGGCTGCGCGTAAACTCTGCTCCGGGGGTATTCCACTGGGATGACTGTGATGTAGTTGTCAGAGTGATGACTCTCCATACTATCAGGCTCACTGGTGTTGCATGACAAGGTCATACACACAAGCTGAAAAAAAAAAA
>CABFVZ010001317.1:34260-65133 GCA_902151445.1 Timema monikensis
CCCCCCCACCTTGTTTATGTTCTTTGATTTTCCTACCCTCGTAATACCCTCATTCCATGTTCTGTGGACTGTGCTGTTATTGTATAAAAGAGTGATCGTGTGAGTGAAGTGCCACTCTTGCTCTGGCTTTGATAATCGCTTGAGCAAGCGAAGGCTTCGGAAATTAATAATGTAAGCAAAATTCTTTTTCGGCTTAATCTTTTGTTTCAAAATTATTTTTCGTCTTAATGAACTTAAACTTTGGACTTGAACTAGAAAACAAATATCTAGTAATTTTGTTAATAACAATACCTTTTTTGGACTTAAGGTTTATCTCAATTATAATGAGCTTTGATGTTATTGGATCCTGGTTAGAGAGTAGTGCTATTAATGTTTTGCCTTGCATTGATCCAATTAGAATTCATCCAATTACTACACCCTCAAAACCCTGAGTAAAGTTGCCGGTGATAGTCTTAAATTATTGCCAGTCTGTGACGGGCAATCTTGTAGTGTATTATTTACATTTTTGTTAGAAGCGAATAGAGTTTCAAAACTTGGGCTTGTGGGAGATGTAGTTTCTCATCCTTTGTATGGGCAAGGCAGCGGCTTTTTTAGTGCATTTAGTCTAAGAATATGTACAATTGGGTCTCAGTTGGAGCATAGTGAGAAGTCGTATTTTAGAGTCTTTGGTCTCCAGAAGAGAGAAAGACTATGTATGCAACATGTACGGCATTTTCAACATCCCCAAGAACCATTTAGGGTTTTTATCTAAGCTATTTCTGAAGCCGCAGAGATTTTGAACATCAATCTGGCTGAGGGAGAAGTCGTGGAGATTATTCTTGAGAACGTATCCCCGTTAACTAGGAGGCATTTTGTGTTTTCACACAAGCCGACCACTTTGTCTGACCTATATTTGTTGGCATCTAACATTGAAGGTTCCCTACTAGCTGAGAAAGAATATTTGGATGCCCATCCCGTGCCTATAGTGAATAATTCCCCCCTTTTTTATGCTGTTTAATTTTGTATCCCTGCCTTGGTCCTGGAGGATGAAAAAGGGGCTACATTAAGAACTGCCACTACTTTCATTACACAAAATTGTCAGTGTTTTCTAAGTTTACCAGAAGAAATTTCCACTTTTTCAGACACTTCAGATAACTTAGTTGTATTATTATTATTATTTGTTCTGTCTCACGACAGGTCCATTTCTTTTGTCAGTGAAACTTAGAGACCTCCAATGCACCCTGTCCTCTGCCTCTTTCAGCTTCCAGAATTTTTCCTCTTTCCTTCAAGTCATCTAGTGCATGAATCCTCCTCCTTCCTAAAATCCTTTTTCCCTCAACCTTTCCTTCTATGACGCCGTTCAGAAGACAATTCCTCCTTAGGATGTGTCCAATCTAGTTTGCTTTGCACCGAAGAATCACATTCAAAATCTTCTCACCCACTCTTCTTAGAACTTCTTCATATGTTACTCTGTCTGTCCACTCACATTTCAAAGCTCTCCAAGTATTTCTTTTCCATATTTCTAATAGTCCAAGTTTCTGCTCCATAGAGCACGATGCTCAAAATGTAGCATTTCATAAGTTTCTTTACAGCTCCAAACTCAGCTTGCTGGTCAGTATTATCCTCTTCTTGTTGAAAGCTTCCTTGACCTAATTTCTTTAGTGCAGTAGGTATCCGTTGTCAGCAGACTTCCCAGGTACTTAAGAACATTTCTATGTTTCCAGCTCATGGTTTTCAATTTTGATTTTCAGCAGCTCTTCATTTTTGGAAATCACCATCACTTTTGACTTCTCATTGTTGATGTCCACGCCACCTCCACTAGCCGGTCCATCATTTCCTGCAAATCTTCTTAATCTGTGGCAAGAAATGCTAGATCATCTCCGTATTTTATTGTGTTGATGATGCGTCCTCCTATCCTGAAATTAGCACGTTCCTCTAAGAATTCCCTGACCAGCCATTCTCCATACAAGTTGAACAGACTGGGTGACAACAGCATCCCTGCCTCACTCCTCTTCCTCTCTCTCTCTACCCTGTCGGTCTCTCCGCCATTCAGCCTCACCCTCACTCGCTGTCCCAGGTACAAGTTTACAATCAGCCTTCTGTCTCCCTAGGTGATGCCGATATTCTTGAGTATTTCAATCAGTTTCTTCCGCTTCACCCTATCAAACACCTTTTACCAGTCGATGAAACCAATCTAGACTTCTTCCTTGACTTCCAGCATTCTTTNTCGAGGGGAGATGTATGCAACCCAATGTTTCAGGAAGGAGGATGTGACATGTGTTTGAATTGGAATACTTGAATCTTCAAAATCACTTTCTTATTTTCACCCTATTATTCAAAGCTTACAATTAAATTACCAAAATTAACAAACATTTAAATATGTTTTGGGTGGGTTTTTTTTCCAAACAATAAAACATTTCCATTTTTTCTGTTTTCTAGTTGTGTGGAATTATATACTTGTGACATGTAGTGAAATGTGATCAATAACCAAACATTTTCATTGGTTTATAAGCTAAGCCCAAGTTGTCGACTTACCAGAGCGCAGAGAAACACGTTCAATAATGATGAAGCACTCAGTCCCCACACTGTGAACAATGAAACAATATCATATCATACAAAAGAGCACAAACACAAAGTGAATTGCAGCATAGAAAACAGAGAGGGGTAAATAATGAAACATTCAAAGGTAGGTTACGCTTTTTAAATACTAATTACACTAATGGATTAGGAATTGGGAAGGTTGAATTAGAGGAAGTGAACCCGCATTTGCGTGGAGGGAGAGTGGAAAACCATTTAGTAAAAACCACCCCCAGTTCACCCGACCGAGATTCGAACCTCGATCTCCCCGTCCTCAGCAGTCGAGCTCAACACAACAAGCGCGTTAGCCAACTACACCACCGAGAGCCTTTTATTAATGTCTCAAGTCAATTATAAATAAAAAGTATGGTACACCTTTCAGACTTTCTCCTTTACCCTAAAATATAAACATATTTTACTTAAAACTCCTAAGATAAGTATGTGAAATTAAATGACACATGTAGTTGGAGAAATAAATTTAAATATAAAGTATCATTTCTGTTCAACAAAGAGAATAGAAAATTCCCCATTTTCCAGACCTCCATTTACAAAATGTATTTGCTTACACCTTGGAAACTATTGGTTTTATAAAAATATATTTCAAATAATTTTATTCTTATTTTTAATAGCCTTACAACTTTGCAATGCTACACTATTTTGTATCTCGAAGCATTGCAGATCTATTATTGAAAGAATATAATTATCTCCTTATACAAAGTATTTTTTGTCATTTCCGCAGAAAAATATATTTGCCATTTTGTTTGTAATGTAAAACTGTGTCTAGATACAAATATTAATCAAAATTGTTAGAGCGGGTTTTAATAAAATAAATATTTTCTTGTTTTGCTGAGCCCTATGAAAACCCTAGTTCCAGACTTTAGTCTGATCAATAAAATGGGTTTGGCGATAGGCCATGATAAAGACACTATCGTGAAAGTAACTTTTTCAAGTTCAGTGAGTTACAAAATGTTATATCCATCAAAATCCCAAATTTGAATTTATTGATGAGCACAATATTTTCTTTTTCTGAGGGGTCACGAGAAAGGAAAAATGTATTAACTACTCTTTGCCTTAAAGACCTTCCGTGGACCATATTTTAAAACATTCAATTTAAAACCGGTTTCAAACTCTGTTTGAAAGTGTGGTTCCACCAACCTCTTGTTTCAGTATCTCTGATAGTGGTTCCACCAACCACTTGTTTCCGTATCTCTGATAGTGTGGTTCCACCAACCACTTGTTTCCGTATCTCTGATAGGACAGTGCTAAGGTACATTCAAGACCAGGACAATATTTCCTATTCCTCTTATTTTGATTGGATAGTGCTGTGGTTGTCTCAATATGAATATATGATCACCAAAACAAAATTGACCTGACCCTTGGCGTCTTGATTTAAGAACTCACTCTCTGCACTTCATTGTGTAAGACGTATGTTTCGTGTTCAAACATCATCTATTGAGCTCTTTAATCTGGTTATTTTTAGTCATTTAACATTGATCTCTTTGGTTCTCGATTGCAAACACCTTGCACTTACACAAGGATTTTTTTTTCTCTAAGAAATGTTGGTTTGTCTGAAAGTTAAAATTGATGATTATGGTAAAATCTTTGGAATTAGATCTTTGAAAGTTAGTTCTCATTTTTTAGAGACTATCTTACTGCTTATACTTCGTGTTAAGGGTTTCCCCCGATTACTATTATTAGTTTTTTTGTTAGCTCTTAAAAAGGGCCAGTTGTGGTTATCATTATTTTTATCTAGCGTCTGGGGCTTCTACCCTTTATGCCTAAATTATGGACATTTACCATGACTATGTAACTTGGAAATTTTGTTTTATCCTAAGTTTAGAACGGGCTTAACCCAAATGTGACAATACTTCTGGTAACCATCTTGGTTAGAAAAATAAAAGTTATTCGCTGTAAGTGTGAAAGTGTTTAGATATTTTTACTGTTAAGTTAGATAATCTGACTATGGGTCCTGGCCCGATCCATTCTTGGGTTGTTTTTCTCATGAATAGATTTTACTTGTTCTAATTTATCTGGCCCTCAAAAGGGTTGGCTGTCCTTACTGCTGTTTATTGTGTCCTTCAGACGCTTGGGGCTTCTCCCGTAAATTAAGCTTTGATTTTGGTATGAAAGTATTTTAGATAGAAGGAGAATGGGCGTAACACATTGCCTCTTGTGTTATGATTTGTTTGCTTTTGAATGTGCTTTTTACCTTTGTAGTGAGATTAATAATATTGTTGACACAGAGCTCAACCATTTACTGATGGAGCTTCCCTCCTCTAGCTGTTCTAAGGATTTTGTATGAACTTGTGGTTTTCTGTTGTCAATATGATTAATGTCAATATTAGATTTAATTTAAATTTTATTTGTTATCTGGGCTAGACCACTTACTCTTGTAGGTGTTTCTATGGATTTTTGTTGTGTGTCTCTGGCCAATTCTGTATAAATATCAACTGTCACCACTGATAAATAAATATTTATTATTTGATAATAAGCCGAGGGTTTCCTTATTTCTTGTATTTGTAGGCCTATGTTGATTGGTAGAAGAGCGATATTACCGCTGACGTGCTAAAATCAATCCTTCTTAAGTAATGTTTAACTTGTGTGATAAAATAATCTTACTATTTATTTTCAGATAAGTTTTCTAAAGAATTATTATCATGAAAAATTTGAAAGTGCCAGGATAGAAAGCCCCTATAGTGTACTTTAAAACAAAAAATATTTAATCTTGTTACTTCAAGGGATTCAGGTGCCACAATCCTTTGAAGTAACAACAAAACAACGCTCAATCACTATTGAAAACTGGGCTAAGCAGAAAGGATAATTTCCAATAGGCCTAATATTTAGTTAAAAAGTATAAATAGTTAATTAAAATTCTGTGTTGAAAAATTACATTACATAGGTAACATACATACAATATATAAATAATAGTAGCCTATTGTTTATTATAAAAAGTCTAAATTATATAGGCTATGTTTTAATAACAATAAATCTAGGTATTTTTGTTTATAGACCCATTTTTTGAAAAAAAATTTTTTTGGGGTTTTAGGGAAGTTACAAATTATGTGACGTAGAATATATTAAGAGTATTGATTAAACTGTAGAATAACATCTACCCTACAAGCTTGTCTGGACAAGCAGTTTTCACAGACATTGTGGTTATTGGTTCAAAACATGTTTCAACAGGCATAGCTTCACTTGCTTTGTTCAGTTGCTGGGTTGTACTGTAGTCTCTTCAGAAGTGTGTTTTTGATTTCTTTTTCGTTTAGTGCTCAATAAAAAGTTGTGAAAAACTGTTTATAAATGTAGTTTAAGCTTAAAATGTTTGATTTTATGCTAGTGAAATTATCATTATGATGATGGAGTTTTCTTGTTCTATTGGCATCTTCACAGGAGGGGTATGTCATAAATTATCTTACTCTAAGTTTTCAGCACTACATAATATTTCTGAGTTCACTGAAGAAGAAAAAACATTATTTTCAATGAGAACCGGTTTTACTGAAATAAAAAATGTTTGCACTTTTCATAAAGCTGAGTTTTTAGACAGATACTTTCATCTTGCTAAGACCCCAACAATGTTCACTCAAAACCTGTTGAAAATCTCTCCTGGGAAATATCAATGACACTTTCAACCTGCAATCCTGATCTAACTTTAATTCCTGGGAAATAATTGTGCACAAAATGCCTAAACAAAATTCAAAACCCAAAAAAGACCACAGATAGTGATAATGAAAATGAATATTTAGACCTTTATGAACCTGAAACTGTCCTTGTTGAGTCAGTTAATGAAGCTTGTTCAGCACTTGGCATTTCTCCTGTCAAGGTGCAGGAGCTATCAGTTGAAGCCAGACCCTCAGCGATAAAGAAGAAAGTTACAAAAATAGCTAAATCTGTATCAGAAAAGTTAAACAAGTTTTTTGAGTTGAACATTTTGACCGATGAGCGTTTTTCAAATAAAACACATGTTAATCTAGATAATGAGTATGAGCAATTAATTGACAAGCTTAAAGACAAAATGAAAATTGCTTCTTCTACTCAAGAAAAAAGTAACATTTTGAGTTTAGTTCCTAACAGATGGAGTATTGCTAAAGTTCGGAGCGAGTTTAATGTCATCCAATACCTAGTCCGCCAGTCAAGAAGTTTGGTAAAAAAAAAAAGGATTTTGCCGCAAATTGGGAAGAATCTGGCTAAAAATAAACTTATGAAGCTTCAATGAAAACTATACAAGATTTCTATGAAAATGATGAGTATAGTAGAATGATGAGTATAGTAGAATGATGAGTATAGTAGAATGATGTCAGGAAAAAAGGATTGTCTCTGTTAGAGTACCTGATGGAACGAAGGTTAACATTCAAAAACGATTAATTTTATGTAATCTTAAGGAGCTTTACAAATGTTTTAAAAAAAGCACCCAAACATGAAAATAGGGTATTCTTAGTTTGCAGAACTGAGACCCAAATTCTGCGTGTTAACAGCACTCAGTCTGTGTGTGTATCATACACCAGAATGTAAAATTGATGCTTGGAGCCATAAAAGTAGGAATGGACTACAAACATCTCCCTACCTATATGGTCTGAAATATTGATAATGAGTTGTGCATGTTGTCAAAGTGTAATGACTGTCCAGGAAGTTATGGGCTGCATGCAGTCTACTTGTGTTCTTCCATTTGATGAGTACTTGGATAGGCTAGTGGAAAGGTTTGAGCAACTTAAGGTCCATCATTTTATTGTGAAGAAACAACAGAATTCCTCAACACAAAGAAGATAAATCTGCAAGAGGAAGAATGCACACTAATGGGAGACTTTTCTGAACATTTTTGTTTCGTAGTACAAGACGAGATACAATCCTACCATTGGTCGAGTAACCAGGCAACGTTACACCCCTTTGTGTTGTACTTCAAAGAAAATGGGGGAGTTAAGAAACCGTTGTTTTTGTGTAGTCAGCGATTCATTGGAACACAACACCACAGCTTTCTACACCTTTTAAAAAATACTCATGGACAGTTTAAAATCATCCCTTCCTCAAGTGAAAAAAGTGCTCTACTTTTCTGATGGGTCAGCTGCCCAATATAAGAACAAAAAAAAATCATAAATTTGTGTCACCATGAACAAGATTTTGGAGCTCAAGCCGAGTGGCATTTTTTTGCCGCATGCCATGGCAAGGGACCATGTGATGGAATTGGTGGGACAGTTAAAAGGATTGTAAGAAAGACAAGTCTTCAGAGGACAGTGAAAAGTCACATCATCACACCAATAGATATATACAAATATTTAGTTCAAGACAAGACATTGAAGAGGTTGGACTGCAACTTCAGACAAGGTACCAACTTGCCATTCCCGTACCACAGACTAGATCATATCATAGTTTTATTCCTGTTAGCCAAAGTGTTCTTCACGTCCGCATTACATCCCTGTCGGAAGAATTCAGAATTGTTGCAGTCAGTAAGGAAGTTCAGGTTCAACAACAGACTGACCTACTGCCAAAGCTTAGGGATTACATCTGTTGTGTGTATGATGAGGATTGGTGGTTGGGCGAGGTTCTTCAAATAAAAGTTCATGATACTGAAGAAGAATATCGAATACACTTTTTCCCTCCTCATGGTCCTGGCACATCTTTCAAAACATCAACCAGTGACTACAACACATGGGTCCAAAAAGATAATATTCTGTGTATTCTCACACCTGTGAGTTGTTCTTGGCAGCTACTGGAAGAGGTCATAATATCTCACCACAGATGAATGAGCACCTGTCGACTCTTCTTAATGAAAAAAAGATGGCAACGCGATAAACTTAAACACTAAGTGTGCCTTAAAAGGTAAGCTTTGTTTTTAGATTGAATTATGTTTTTGTAATTCAGTAATTCTGTCCAATTTGAATTTTGCCAAAAAATTATAGGCCTACTGTAATTTCCAGCAAAAATATGTCTATTCCTGCTTAGCCCAGTTTTCAATAGTGATTGAGCGTTGTTTTATTGTTACTTCAAAGGATTGTGGCACCTGAACCCCTTTAAGTAACAAGATGAAATATTTTTGTTCTAAAGTACTCTATAGGGGATTTCTATCCTGGCAATTTCAAATTTTTAACACATGTCCCACATGACTTTTTTGGGCTCCAAAAAAGCCATTTTTTGAAATTTTTCCAAATTCTAGCAATTTTTTTAGGTTTAAGGACTATCAGTAACAGTTCCAGTTTTTTTTTCTGCACATACTACTCATACATAAGTGTAACAGGAAAAAATATTGGCCAGCCACTATAAATCCTTCATTATATTTTTCAAGCCCAAATTCCAAATAAATCCATTAAAAAATGAAGATTTAGTCCTAAAAAACTATGCTTAGCTTTAACTCAAATCTAATTTCGTCTAAACTAAAAAAAGGTCATTCTTTAAGCTTTCAAATAAGCCCTAGTTGTCATCCCTGCTAGTTCAAATAAACTTAATGCAGATTTTATAAAATAACCCTAAAATTACACTTTTTGCCTGTTCGTGATGTAAAAATTGCCTATCTCTCAAGGAGTTTTTTTTTAAATATAACAAAAATTGTTTTGAAGTCTGAAAGATTGGTGCAAATTTCCTACAAAATGTCATCAAAATCAAAAATGGTGTGGCAAAGGTTTTTTATTAAAATTTGTTGATTTAGCATGGAATGACCCTCGGGTAAAATGCCCAAGTGGGGACCCACCACTAGATTCCCCAATATTTTTAGTAGACACTGATATCAAACAGGAATCCTAATACACCACGTTAATTAATTAAATAATATAAATATCTAAACTGCTGATGGCAACCTAGGCCAGTCTCAAAATAAATTGGTTTGCTAATGGAAGGGCATATAGTTCGAATCCTGGGTAAGTGTAACAAGGGTACTTTCACCTTTGTTGTTACATACTATTCCTCCAAACAAATGCGGATACATATCCTCTAAATTCAAGCTTCCCAGTCCAAGCCAAAGTGCATATATGGAGTTATCCAGAACGGGTTAATAAAATGTTGTGCAGAATAAGAAAAAGCTCAAATTGGCAATTTTTTTAAGAAGAGTATTCATAATGTTTTTGCATTCCATTACTTAGGGAAAAAAATAGATATAATCAAATACAATTTTTGCTAAAATTATATCAGACATGAATAGCACTAAACCCGACCTGCGTCAGTGGCATTTAGGGAAATGTAATGTATATAATTATTATACTTACGTTTGCAAAGCCATCATTTACCAATATGTGTCTGTTTATACCAATTACGCTCATAAAGTTTTATTTAAGTAGTCAAATTGAATTATTTTTAATTTTCCGTACAAAGAAATAAAATCTTATTCGGGAACATAGGTCTAAAGAATATGGCGGCGTGGGCTGGCGTCTGCAGTAGTCAGCACTCAGCTGAGCTCACGTTTTTGCCAATCAAACTTCTTAGTTACTATATTAAATATAAGCGAATTAGCTTTTTAATAAGATCTTAACTAAAGTAAAAACAAGCTGAATACTAGTATTCAATTTGTAAAGGAGTAATATAATTGTATAAAAAAGTCATTTTCAAATCAAGAAAGATTTAAAATAATGTAAAATTCGACAAAAGTTTTATTAGTTGGTTTCACTGTGTGACCCAATAACCAGGACAATATAGAAAAACACATCAATAGATCGACCAAAACTGAACTAGTCAAAGACAGGTAAATTGCTATATAGGTACAACACTGTACGTCTAGTAGATTTTATGAGCTAATATTTTGTGATATTAGACTATCATTAAAATAATTTTGGTAGAAAATTGTATTGTATTTGTAAAAATATTTTTATTTTATTTTGTAGAACTTGTTTTAATACATTTTTCGAAAAGAAAAAGTTGTATACATAATTATGCTATTGTATTAAAAATACATTACTAGTATATTGCACGTCCTAATTATGGTGGGACGAACATGATATGGTAGTTACTAAAGTAACAAAACAGTTGTTACATATTCATATATCAAATCATGATATCTGCAGCGGTCACTTTTGATAGATATATCAATATCTATAAAATAAATAATAGAGCAAAGTATTATTAAGCCTAATGTTGGCCGCAAATAAATCTGTTTGATTTTTCTAAACTGTTGTAGGCCTAACCCACATCAGGGTAGATATTTGCTTTTGGAATTAAATGTTCAGGCTAAATCTAAAGTACACACGATACAATTTCTTGTTCAAAAAGGTTTGCAAAAAAAATGAACAAGATATTATCTTGGTCCCATCGATTGCATACAAGTCTTCCCACGGTACCTTAAGACTGTTCACATGGCATGAGATTGGATACATATATTGTGAGCTAGGTATGCAATAATTTTTTTTTTTACTTTTGGTGATATAAGATGGTATATAGATCAATTATAAATATGTTGGTTGTATTCTTTATATTAATTAATATACAAATATAAATTTACATTGTAACTCTTTTATTAATAATTTGATGCCTTATAAATACGTTATCATTTTTCCAATCAAGCTTAATTCACGTCTGGCAGATAGAGTTAGCTATTGTCATCAATCCAAAAGCTATACAATAAAAATGATCGAATATAATAAGTTGTGCAAAAAGAGATTTTTGGTGTGCACATGACGCTATATTTAGCTTACAATTTTGTGCACAGCTTTTTGTGAGGGGCAAGTGTTTTGTGATTGATAACTATTACTACTGACAATATTTTACCCTTATTACCGGCTATAAACATCATACCATATAAAATAGAAAGTATAGAAACGCCACTTTAATGTTGCAAGTAGAACCACATCGCAAGCGCTTGTGCCGTTGGTGCAGCGAAATAGAAAATTCGAAGTGGGGCGTTACCTATGAAACACAGCTAATTCTATATTGTGGAATGTTAATTAATCAATTCATATATCAAATGTAAATAAGTTCATTGTTTTATAAATAAGCCACGTTATAAAATGTAAAATCTAGAAAATTTATCTAAACTCCTTTAAAATAAACGACATATTACTAACAAAACAGTAATGACGAACTTTACATATAATTCACATCCACTCATGCGTATTCCTCTGTGACGTCATTGCAAGCTACCTCTTGTGATAATGCCCCAAACCAGTTTACGGTATTAACTAGTCCTATAAAAGTTCTCACCCACGGCCGTGGCCCACCCCATGCTACTACTTGCGAATACTGGTGTGTGTGTGTGTTAAAACATAAGAATTTGTAAATATAAAATTTATGGTAGCCCTTAATAAGAACAATACAAAATATATGTTTTGTGTCATTAATTTACACATTATTAGATTATGACAAAATATGCCTACTGATAGTAGAGTAGGCTAATTATTCAAACATTTCGCGCTAAATTAAATGTAAGAGTTTGCGATATTGACAATATTAACACTGTTGCAACTACGTTTTGAGACCCTCCTATAGGTGGAATTTTAAACCTATTTCTATGTTATAAAAATTATTAAATATCACGACTGTTATATTCTACAACATTCATTATAATATGGTAGCCATTAAACAACTTTACCCATAAATCATCTGAACAACTGGTATTTTCATCTTAATTATCTATAAAACGAGTTTGATGTTAGTAACACATCACTACTATATTTTCAAAAGTTTTCATTTATTCAGACGTGATCCTTTAACCAATTAAGTCTATTTCGTACTCTGGTTGTCTCTTGTCCTTGATTTTCTATAGTGTCTTGAGTTAGGCTGTTAGTTGTGTATGTTTGAGGTTGCTCTTCCTTAAATATGTCATCTTGTTTAGGTTGGTCTAACTTGGGTGGTATGGACTTCTTAAGATACGTACTGTTTAAACTTACTCTTGAACTCGACACCTAATGGGACATTACTCTTACGTTTCCGTTAACGGCAGTAACTGTATACGTTATTGGAACAAATGGTATTTCCACTTTGTTGGGTTTCTCTTGACGAACTAGTATCGCATCTTCAACCATTAATTCCGCTAGCTGTGATATTCTTTGACAGTCACTATATTGTCTTCACTATTCTTAGTTCCACCAATCCTTATCCATTCTTTCTGTGGTAGCCTGGTTGCTTGCTTTGACTAAAGGGGTCTTGAATTAGAATTTAAGACTTAGATATATTGCTCAAAAATATATAGAAATAATTGATTAATAAATGTGTTAAGTTAATTGATGGAATAAATTGAAATTGCAGATCAAAATGTATAATTGAGTTAACTTATGGTAATAACATATTGTCAAATTATGAACATTACACATATAATAAATTAATTCATCATCAATTTAGCAATATATAAGGTGATGATAAGTCTAAAATACACTAAAACACGTTAAAAAAAGTTTTGTAAAACTTACAGATAATAAAATAGGCTTGACAAAATAATGTTCAAGTTCAGGTAAGTTAAGAATTCAAATTATAAAATTTGGGTTCTTTCACTGTCCTGGCATCTCAGGCTTGGAACAAACTAGATAACTCTATTCGTCATCTAACATCTAGACTCTCCTTCAAGTGTGCGGTTAAGCAATTTATCTTGTCTAATAAGCTAAATTCAGTTATTGACACTACTTGAGCTTTAAATGAGAGTTAATGCTTTTATACTTATTTTAATATTCCTTTATTAAATTGTATTTCAATTAATGTAATAGTGTATGTTATATTCAACACTGGTTAAGTGGAAGGCTAACGCCTTAACTTCGTCAGATAAATAAAGGCTATTATTATTATTATTATTATTATTATTATTATTATTAAGTTTTACCCCAAGATAATTATTTTGTTGTTAAATGTATATGTTGGTTTTGAACCTTAAGTAATGTGTTTATTTTAAATCCAAGTTAGCCCAATATCATTTTATCACCGGCTGCGAGTAAATCCTCACTAAAACAAATGTAATAGCTTTAGCTATTTAATTCTTAAATATGTAATCCTTTACAATTATAATAATTATACAAGTGGCAGCAATAAGCCAACTCCGAGTCCAAGGTGGCTACGTTATCTGATAGCTCGTGATCTTAATAAATCACACAGCTGGAGCTGACGATTTCCGTACATCCATCATAAACTCTGCCTTAAAATATGAGTGAAGAAAGACCCTGGGCGCTGGATAGTTCCTGGATAGCTCGGTGGTTAGAGCATTGACGTATTAAGCCAAAGATCCCGGGTTTGATTCCCGTGTCCAGGTTTCATTTTTCAATTTTCATAATATGATATCTAGATGTGAGTAATTCCACACTAAAACAATATAATAGCTTTAGCTATTTTATTCTTAAATGTGCGATCCCTTACAATAATTATAGTAATTGTTAACGAGGCATCAATAAGCCAACTCCGAGTTGAAGGTGGCTGCGTTATCTGATATCTCGTGATCTTAATAAAATCACACATTTGTAGCCGACGATTTCATCACGTCCATCATGGAGTCTGCCTTAAAATATGAGTGAAGAGTACCCTGGACATGAGACGATTCCTGGATATCTCAGTGGTTAAAGCATTGGCGTACTTAGCCAAAGGTCCTGGATTCGATTCCCGTGTCTAGGTGTCAATTTTCAGAATTTATAATAGTGTAAAATAAGAAATTTAAAATCAACCACAAATGACTGCGAAATATACTCACTGCACAGCGCCAATTTAAATTTAGTCTTGAACGAAGCAGCGTCATATGTTCAAGGAAACAAGTTTTTTTATGTCGCTGTTGAGAGGCTATGCGTTTTTCAGCTAAATTATAGAAAGATGGGACCTCTGTCATCATCTTCACATTCACTAAAAAAATACTTTGCTCAACACGTTGATCCTCAAGGTTTGAATTAGTGAAAGCTTTACTTTACATATATTTTGTCATTAAGAATGCCCTATCCAAATTCATATTGCAATCTAAAAAAACTTTAAGAGTAAGCTGAAGCAAATACTTTGAAAAAACAACTAGAAAAATTTGAAATGTTTTCCAGGTTTTACTGCAATTCAAAGTACTTAAAGACGCTCACTTGGTTTCAAAACGTCTTCATTCAAATGATGTTTATATTGTGCAGCCATTAGCTCATCTTCAAAATGCTTCTGATACACTCTATGATTGTAGGAATAATTTCCAAGGGACAAGGACATCTACAATTTCTCTCGTAATGCAATACTTTGAGGATTGAAGATTTCCTAAATTAAAGAAACATTTTTATGAGTTGGCTTAGGATGTGCGATTGCCAAATCCAGAAAAGAGTTTCCAAACAGCGGTGTTTAACATTACATTATACATCATTGTTAACCAAATACAAACAAGGTATTAAATAATTAAATATTTAAGATATGTGCTTACAGTTCTTAGAGTCGTTTCATATGAGGCAACTATAGCCGTCCAATATCGCTGAGCCGTTTCAGACGAGCAACAATCACCCGGCAACAATCGCTGGTCAACTATGACTCTGTATCAGAAAATCATTACCAAACTAACAATATTACACGAAAAAATAAGTCCGTTGGGATTATAGATTTGGAGGACGAGATTTTTTTTTATGACTCCTTATGAGAAAGTGAAGGAATGTCACAAGACGAGTAGGAATATTTTATAAGCATTCGTATATTAGTGAGCGGTTGGAAAAGAGTTTCTTCTATACTAGTCCGATTAAATTATTACAAATTTATTTTTTAAAGTATTTTCGGATTTCATTGACGTTCTTTGATTATCAGTTAACTATCACATTAATATATTACCACCAGTTTTTATTACATTTATCCAAAGTGATAGATGTCAGCTGTTGGCGTAGTGATATATTAGGGATTACTTTTAGTAACATTTCGAGCTGTCATCCAAGTAAACTTATTTCGTGAAGTGAATGTGGGGAATGCCAGGCCGCCACCGTGGTTCGGATTCCACGTTAAACTGTAGGTCCTTCATTTCATCTCACAATCACCCTACCATTACACATTAGTGTAAGTGCGTATAACCCGAACGGGTAGTAAGACGCGGTTCTAATAACAATAATAATAATAATAATAATAATAATAATAATAATAATAATAATAATAATATTTCGTGAATGATTTTTAGGAAGGGAGATGATTGAACGATGTCGATGTTTAGTCATTTTGCCATCGATGTATCGCTCATCTAAACATCGATGTTTTTCAAATATCGATGTATCGTTAGAATCCTTAAGTATAGGCGACTTTAATAGCTTATAACAAATATGCTGAAACCATATTACAACAAATTTAACATTGATTTTCACGTCTTTCGTGAGTAAATTGATCTGTGAAAGAGAGTTTATGGTCTTTGGTCTGATTGTTAATAACTATTCAATTAAATAATTATGATATATTGTAACACTTTGTCATCTTTAAAAATATACTTTAATTAAATAGCCTATAAATTAACTCCACGAAAACTCATTTGACTAGAAACAGCGGTTCTTAAACTTTATTTTTGCTAATGGCACTCCATCCTTTATTGTAAGTAAAGATTGTTTCATTGGAGGGTAAAAAAATGTTGGTGCCTTTTAATTAGAATTTTTTAAAGAACCCAGTTACTAATTATAATAATTTAAAATATTTATAGTTAAATTATTATTACTATTAGATAAATTTATTTAATAGTACAGCTAAATTAATTAAAGTAGAAATCACAATATTGTTAAAATATTGTGATGATTTAAAATAGAAATTACAATTGGCAATATTTTAATGCTCGAAGGTAGAAGTTATCATTCCCCTAAAATATTATAATGAATTAAATTAGAAATTACAATTCGACAAAAGCTAGGTTTATTTCAAAACCTTTTTTAATTTTCATAAAATAGTTTGATATTATGGTAGACTTAGAGGGCCATATTTAGGATTATTGCGTCCATAGGCACATGAGCTGCAGGTGCCCCTCCCCTCCTCAACCTGCTACCAATAAAACGTTATACTGTTATGTTAATGAACACACTAATGTTTTGACCTATTTACAGTACGTTATATCTCCTATAATTATGACCACTGCAAAATAATTGTACTCATCTATGTCTGGCATAGTTTCGCATATGAGTGACTAAATTATTAGCCGACATGACAATAGTAGACAAAATAGAACTCTAACAATACACTAGCGCTTTATAACAAGCAAGCTTCAGATGCAGCTGAATCCACATGTGTTATTTCAGTGAGAATTATATTCATTCATGTTGAAGACAAGGATTTCAGTTTCATATATCATGTCTTAGGATCTCTGAAAGGGTGCTGCTGTAAACAATTTGATTTTTTTAAATGTGATCCCCCAAACATCTTTCACCCTAGGCACGTGCCTAGTCTTCCTATTGAGTAATGCAGCGCTGTTACGGTATTGTAGAAAATATCTACACATTTGTTTATTTTATTAGACTCCTAAATTTAATAAACTATTACAATTCAATTATTACATATTAAAGTATACAAAACAATAGTGAAGAGTGCCAACATTCATTTAGCATTTATATAAATTACTATTTAAAAATAACACCATAGATAGTTTAGAAGGAAGGGAGGGCTAAGCTAAAGTTGACAGTGAACAAGAACAATAGAAGAGCGGGTGACCGGTGAACGACTGACCTACACTCCTCCAGGCTAGATCCAAATCACTTGTGCCGTTCAATGAATGAACAAACAAATGAACGAAAATGAGAGAAGAGTGGTAAATGAACGATGGAAACTCAACTGACCTTGAGCCATTATTTGAAGAAGAATATCTGTAAGTTAGGCACAGATACCCAAGTCTAGCTGAATTGAACATTGAACAAAGTCCCTGAGAGAATCGACAGAAATATTAATAGTACATAAGCAAAACCAGGAATGGGAATGAAAAACTAAACAAATAAACGATGGCTCACTTAAACTCAGATTCGGATCGTTCATTCTCTTCACTTCATCGTTAAAATGGACCCTTTCGTTCATGAACGTCACATTTCTAATTGTGAGTCCTTGCATGGGCATGTTGGTGAAACTACGGGAGACTCGTATTTGCGTATGCACAGCTATTTCTCTTAGTTCAACAGGAACAGACCACAAATGGAAATTTTGTGTAGGAAACATTCTCATTAAGGTGCGGCAGAATAGAAGACCTAATTCTCTTTTGGGTCTTATCTTCCTTCTCGAACTGAGTACCTGCTTGAGGAGAGGTAATACCCCCATCACTCTATTACTTTCCTTCTCTAACTGAGTACCTGCTTGAGGAGAGGTAATACCCCCATCACTCTATTACTTTCCTTCTCTAACTGAGTACCAGCTTGAGGAGAGGAAATACCCCCACCACTCTATTACTTTCCCCACTCTGGCGTGTGTCAGTCTTGGTCGATTGGTTTTCTGTATTCTGAAATACAAACAAAGCAGAGACCAGTCGGACGCCTCTACCTCAAGGTTTGGGTTCACAAAGTGTTTGAATAAACGGGCTACATTGAATACGCTTTGTTCCTATTTCTAATATACACTACTTAGAAAACTGTTTTATTTTTCTAGTAAAAATTAAGTACTTTTAAATCTGCATTTGATGTAAATATAATTATCATATGCCTATTGATTATTGCTAGGTGGTTTGAAAAAAAAATGACTAATTGTATATTATAATGATTTTCTAGGTTTTTAAAATCAATTGGAAAGTTATAGCACTTTCTGAACATCCTAAAAATTGGTTATATTAGCACATGAACTACAAACTTTTTTAAAAGTATAAGTGAAGATTTAGGAACCCCCACCGCTCCCACTAGTTGATCTAACCTCGATCTCCCTCTTCTTGGCAAATTTATAGTGTAGATGAATATATATAAAATAGTTGTTGACTCGTTTCATGTATTCCTCATTTGATAATGTATGGGATATTTAAGAGCTACTCTCAAAATGGTGAGAGCTAACCACATATGCAGGATTTAATATTTTTACTGTAAGAGGGCACTTGTGAGGATTGAGAATTTTTTTGCCTCCCACCCTCTCAACTGCCAATGGATTTTTTTTTAACACTATACACTTCTTGGATTAATTAAGGTGCAGCAGAAGGGAGCGCAAGTAATTTTAGTTTTTATAGAATTGTAATTTTTTGGCCAAAATAAATCAAATATTTCTCCAGTAGCAACATAGAGCTTAGTTTTCTGCACATGCTATTATTAACAGATTTTGAATAACTGTCAAAGGTGTTCTGGAATTTTGTCAACACTTTTTGAATAAAGAGTTTTTTTATGGTATCTTTGGACCTGTGTATAAGTCTTCCTCCATAGTGTAAAAAAAATACACATTTTACTGAAAGCGTTACTGTTGAACAAAGTTTGGAGAGGTACTTGCGCCAGTTGCCCATTTGACTAACGCATTTGTCTCTCATTGCACTCAATCATAGTAACATAGCACAATTATATAGAATATCTAGTAGCCATTACAATAAAATATATTCTTAATGGTTTTATTGTAGGAATAGAATAAAGCTAAGCTATATACAAAACTCTGAAAGTCATTTAATAGATGACATCTTCAGTTACTTTTATTGCAGCAACATACCACAATTATATAAATATATCAAGTAACCATTACAATAAAACACATTTTTACAATGTATTACAATATAAACATTTTTAATCACTCATAGTATCTTAGTGACAGTTTATAAAATAAAGAATACAATAATTGTATAAAAACAAAAGTCTGGAACCAAGTAACTAAAAATTTTGAAACAAAGTAATTATTACTTTTTTTCAAAATATTTGGTTACTTTGTTTTAGTCTTTTGTGTATTCAAAATATATTCTGGATTTCTTATTTTCATTGGTCTAGTGTGCCTAGGATCTATTAACTCTGGTAATATGCAATCTAAATAAAATCTAGTTAATTTTGATTCAATTTCAATTTTCCAAAAATCATTATCTTTTTCTACCCTTTTTACTACCATACCTTTTTTTGTCCATACTACAAGTAAACAGTATTTTCGTTGGGTTATGTGAAGCTGACCTTGAATTTGATAGAAGTAATTATGGCGTTTGTTAAGAACAAGCTCACCTTTATTTTCCTTAAAAACTTGTATTTTCCCTGCTAAAACAGCTTCTTCAGGAGTCATCTCAGCTGCAGAGGAGGGACATTTTACCTCCACTATCCCATCCTCACCAATAAGACCATCTGGTGAAGCTCCTAAGTATGGTATATCTCTATCTAAAAAAAAGGCCACTTGGTACTACTTTAACGCTTTCTTTTTTTTCAAGGTCATTAATTGCATCTCCTTCCTTTATCTGGCCATACATAATTGAATAAGATTGTAGCTCAGAGCTGTACAGCATTTTCTTAACCAATTTTTCACAACCAGTATCTGCTCTACGTTTGCATACTGTACCAAAGTTTTATGCCGTCAATAATTTTCTTCTTTGTTCAAGTCATTCACCAATTTCTCTCTGCAAGATTCTAAAGCTTCTCTTTCTTCTTAGTTCTTTTTTGAGAAATTAAAAACTGGTCTTTCTCTCTTTGAAATTCCTCTACACTCATGTCTGGTCGCTGTACATTTGCACCATTGTCTTGGTCCTGACTACCTTTTTCGCAAAAAAGAGATCTTGCTAACCTTGGCTTCTTTCTACGACGTTTTTTCTCACAGTCTACCTTCAACTTTCTCAACAAAATCTCCCAGAACTTCTACCGTAGATAGATTTGTGGAGTACGTAATGGGCCTTTCCCGTGTTGTGTTGGACCACTGCAGCCACACATCTTACTTTATAACTGCCAGGCAGGGAAACATTTATTCTTTTCCCACCGATGAATCTTGCAACGGCATCATTATATTGTTCCGCAGTGTTGCTGTCTACATCTTGTATAAGGCTGCGACTTCTGGGCAAGATATTTAGATGGGACCAAAACTTTTTCAAAGAGACCTACTTTAATTAAATCAGGAATTAGGTTAATTTCATTTGGCTTATTTTATCCCTAGCAAAAATATCCACACTCTTTGCATTTCGAATGGTCACCTAACACATGGCTAGGTCCATTCAAAATATCTTTTCTTAATACATCAATTCTCTTTTCTAAGGGTGCATCTTGTTTTTTCCTATATTGTATAGCTTTACTGACAGCTGTTCTTAACCTGAGGGTATTATTTCCTATTTTCTTACATAACATAATTGGGAACCGTCCTCCATCACTTATTGTAACTATGTCTCTAATTTTATTTCAATAATTCCTGAGTAAATGGTTACGGCATTCCACTTTTCCTACTGTCATTGTTTTATGTGGCCTGGCGTCAAGTATTTTCTTATACACGCTGCTATCACCGTCAGCCACTAACTTTGCATATTTCACTCCATAGATAGCCTCACTAACAAGAAATCCTTCTACAATAACTGCATCTTCCATTCTGGTTGAACTAAGATTCCAGTTCTTACTGCACACATGTTGATGTGGATCCACACCTTTATTTTTAGCACGTGCTCAAGTTGTGCAGAATTTGCTTTTTATGTCAATGTATAGAACTTTTCTTGTATAGTAGCCAATGATCGCAGCCTGTAAAGCACAAATGTATCACTTAGCAATAGTATTTTACAATAATAAGGGCGACACTTATAAATAGTGAACTTGAATAAACTTGAAGAAATAGTTCTGAGAATGGGTGGTGCACGAGAATGAGCAATTTTGAATAATTCATTTCAAGCCATAGTTTAAGTTTGCAGGACTGTGATGACATCATTATGTTTCTCACTCAATGCTGTTTAGCTACTATGGAGCAGTGGTCATGTGTGCATCAAGCATTTACAGTAAAATCATTTTTCAAAAACAATTATTGTTATGAAGGTGCACCACGAGATTTTTGGTGTCATGATCCGGTTTTGTCATCTCTTGCTGTAAAGACAGGGGTTTTAAATTTTGAAACAATAGGTTCAGTATTTAGAAATAATTATCAAGGGCCAAGAAATAATGTTCCAATGCCAGAAACTGTCGAAGCAGTCAAAGGAGTCCACAGCATCCTGTATGGCAATATGCAGTGTCGTTAGGTTTGTATCACTGCACTTTAGCTAGAATATTGTTCTCAGATTTAAAGTTACATCCATACAAGATTCAGATAGTGGAGGAATAAAAAGCCTGTTATTTCAATAGGAAAGTTGTTTTTGCTGAACAATTTTTAGCAAAATGTAAGGAAAACTAAAATTTCCTGGAAAATCTCTGGATATCTGATGAAGCCCAATTTTATCTAAATGGTTATGTTAATAAACAACTTTCGGCACTGGGCTGCGAAGAATCCTCGCCTTCTACACCAGTGACTGTTACACAGTGAAAAAGTGTTGGTGTGGTGTACAGTGCTATTGAAAGAAATAATTGGGCCATATTTTTTTTTTTAGGATGACAATGACCGCACGGTGGCTGTAGCTTCAGAACGGTACGTCAACATAGATCAAACGTTTCTTATCAATAAACTAGAGAACTATCCAGTGATTTGAGTCCACGTGGTTTCAGCAGGACAGAGCTACAGCTCATGCTGCAAGAATCTCAATCGTCGCTTTACAAGAGCTTTCTGGAAACCATTTCATGACCAGGAATGGCGATCATTTGGCCTGCGGGATCGCCAGCTCATTTACTGTGTGATTTATTTTTATGGGAACTTTTAAAATTCTAATTGTTGCTCATCATCCTCAAAACATTAATGAGCTCAAGAATAGGATTCATTAAGAGATTGAGGCAATCTCCATTGAGACGTTGCTGCTAGTTTCGATGAACTTGTGTTCAGGAATGCATAAGAAGGATGTTATCTTTAAGAAATGATTTTTATGTAAAGTAAGTGATAAATGGCATGGTTGTAGCATTTAGATATACATGTTTGTAGGGAAATTAAAATTATTTAAAGTTGTATTACACATTTATTAAAATTGCCCATTCCCACGTGCCATCCTGTAGAATGTCCCGGATTAGATTCACCTGTTCATTAGTCTTTTTTTTCAAGAGGTAAAGGTAATTAC
Organism: Timema monikensis; assembly: GCA_902151445.1. Lineage (NCBI taxonomy): Eukaryota > Metazoa > Arthropoda > Insecta > Phasmatodea > Timematidae > Timema > Timema monikensis. Next base: position 56,684 of record CABFVZ010001317.1, read on the forward strand.
AAACTATGGTTAAAATCTAGTTAAATCGAGTGTTTATGTCATTTAAATACCATGATTCTACACATTTGGTTTATGGGAAAACCCAATACATATTTGTAATGTTTAATTAAATTAATCTGTGTGTACGTGATTTTTTTCAAATTCATTGTGATTTTCTTACACTCGACTGGATGAAAATGTTTGAATGAATAAAATTATCATAAATTAATTAAGGGACTTTTAATTTGTGTTAACCCGGTTAATTTTAAAAAGGTTTTTTGTTTGTTCATTTTTGGGCAGCCCTCTAGCTTGGTTAGTATGGCACGAAAATTAAATTTGTCATATAATAATTAATAAAAATGCCCAAAACTTGATTTATATTCATATTTAACTGTGTGGAAACTTGTGGAATATATTTCCATAAGGCTTAAAAATAAGCGTTTGAATACGAAGAAAAGCTTTACTTACCACACCCGACAGCGAACTGTAGTTGTTTCTGTAAGATCTCTTTCTCCAGCTGCCATCAGCTGCCGCGGTTAATAGAGTCGTTTCTTTGCTTCTTCTATCTCTAGCTTGTCTGCGTCTTCCAGTTCACACTGTGCTGCCTTTTCCCACTCATCTCCTGGGGGATCATGATACTTTCTGAAGGTGTTGCTATCATACAATGTAATATTCATTGTTGACATCATTTCATCGAGCTGTGCATGCCCTCCACCAGTTCCTGATACAGCAACACTGTTAACGTTCATGAAAAGAGTTTCTACAGAATTATCAGGAATATCTGTCCACAACATACTTTCCAATCCACAGAGTCTACTGTCCACAACATACTTTCCAATCCACAGAGTCTACTGTCCACAACATACTTTCCAATCCACAGAGTCTACTGTCCACAACATACTTTCCAATCCACAGAGTCTACTGTCCACAACATACTTTCCAATCCACAGAGTCTACATTTGAACATAAATCCAGAATTCAGTCCTCTTCTTAGTTCACGTTTTGGATCCATTTCTTTGAAAGAGCAGTGAAAAGGAAGATGGTCATCCATTGATATTATTTGTTCAACAGAATATTTAAGGTTAATTATTCTTTTTACTTGTAATGAATCTGTTGAGAAAGTGGTTAATTTGGAATTAGTAATTATTAATGTATTTGGGTCTTTGTATACCTAAAAAAAGGATCAAATGTATTAATAATAAGTCAGAAACAAAACACATGTTTTTCAAACAATGAGACTCTAAATGTAACCTTGCATCTAATATGACAAAAAAGTACTATGCATTAATTTATTTGAAACTGATAGATAGTTAAGGTTAGGTTAGATTAGATCTGTCTTGGTCCGGAGGGCTGGCTGTAACTGGGATTAATTCTGACTGGACATTATTCCGGAACTGGGTTTAGTCTTCGCTAACATTATTCCAAAACTTGGCTTAGTTTTGACTAATACTATTTCGGAACTAGACTTAGTTTTGCCTTGCGCTATTAAAGGATTAGGCATAGTTTTGACTTATGTTATTCCAGAATTCAGTTTAGTTCTGGATCTGATTTGTCACTAACAAGGTTAATTTATAATCAGGACTGACAGAACTAATTTCAGAGTTAAGCAGGTAAAATTTGACTGGAGCCCACTCCGGGGATTATTCCAGGCTTAATCAAAATTGTGAGGACAGCAACAGTTTTAATTAAATATTAACCAAAATCATTGAAATATTCAAATCAAAACGAATATGCTTGTACCGGAGATACCTACCTGAATATTTAAAAATATAGTTTTAAGTTATTTCTTTAAATTGTCTTAAGTTGGCATACATATTGAAAATGGGATCTAGTTGGATTAAATCTGCTGTTGATACACTTATTGAGTCTATATTAGCCACGATTATTTTTATTCATTTTTCTTATTGTGTTAGGTTCACTATGTATAGTTCGATCGTAGATTATTCATAATTTAAAAAAAATTACAACTTATTATATTTGGGGATTATAAAGTAGGCTAGTATAAAACAATGTGCTAGTTTTATACGATTTAGTATGACTCCACAATATATATCCTCAACACAAAATAAACTAATAGTTTTTTATTTTATTAAGATGGATACAATCTTCTCATTTAAAACTTTAAAACATTTTAATTCTATTTTTTTTCTTTATAAAATTTTCAAACTTATTTAAAGCTATTTTACAATGCTTCGAACCTTTTTCAAGAACCAGTCAGTCAGCTTTTTGGATTTTAAAACTTATTATTATTATTATAGTATGTTATTCATCACACAATTGGCAAACTTAATCTAGTGAGGTAAGGATTAGGAAGGCAAGTGATTATGTAAGCATACCCGAATTTTCATGGAGAGGAGATGGGAAACTGCTAAGGAAAAATTCACGCCCAGTCTTGGTTTATATTCGAACCCCAGAAAAAGGGTTGATACAAACACGCACAAAGAGACACAAAAGCACAAATAATGGTCGCATCCATGGGACTTTTTCCTTAAAAATTAAACATCTGGAAACTGTTGAACGCTACTTACATAGATAGATCAAAATGAAGACTTTCATTTTGAGGCTTTGTGATGTTAGGCACATTTAATTCACATTCATGATCTCTTCCATGAACACCCCTAAACAAACAAATAAATACAATACTTAATTAAATATGTTTGTTTAAACTTTTATTTTGAATAATCAATGTGGAAATCCTGATTTTTAAATACTTACATGGAAAGAAAATGTGGTTCTTCTTTGTTCCTTGAAGTATTTTGAGATGAATTGTCTCTTTGTGAGTCCTCTGTACTTTCAGCACGTGAACTAAAGTTTGGAAAATATTAATTTGGTTAGATTTCTAATCCACCGCAATAAAATTATATAATGTTAAATTCTCCCTTCTCTTTTACAGCCTCATTCTTTTCTACCCCTGATACTAATGTATTTAGATCTTTTGTTTATGTTTTAATAAAAAATACATACCATTTTGTTTTCCAGTAATTTGCTAGTCCTTGAGGCCTACGTTTTTTCTTTGGTTTTCTTGATAGACGTACAATCTTGTTACCTTTAGTCGAGTAGCGCACCAGGCCTTTCATCTGTGTTTGTGACATAACGCTGAAATATGCACTTTATACAAGACTATTAGTTACTATCTACGAACACTAAACGCTAACCGGAGAGACTACTTACTGACTAACCTACCAAAGAGAAGATTTCAAACCTCTGTAGCAGGTAGAAATAGTTCCTTGCAAGGACGAGTTCATTAGAAACTTTAGGGAGGCTATATCATTATTTTAAATTCAATATAATATTCGAATAATCAAGCTTAGGTGGGGCCGTGGAGGTGAAATCAAATTTAGAGTGAGTACAAATTTAGGGGTTGGAGGATGTTCGGCAACAAGGGGCGATCAACGCCGGCCACAGTCGGAGAGAAGACACACTTCTGCCATGATCCGGGTGGTTGTTGTCATGTGGTTTTCCCTTGCAGCAGTGGAAATCAGCTGTTTAGTGTTTGTGATAGCGTTTGGTGATGATTTTATGCATGTGTAATTTTTTGGCTCCTGCGTAATTTTTCATACTGATGTAAGAATTAAGAAAATTTAAGATAATAACCAACAAGATCTATTGTTTAATTACTAAGTTTGTTTGGTAAGGAGATCCTTTCGTAGGCCTCCAAGTTAGTTCCCACATAACCTTACAGAGATCGTTACAAAACTCTTTCCCTGGAATAAGCTTTGATCACCCGTTTCAATTGTTAATTTCTCTAATGAACTTACTGTGACTAGTAATATTTGATGTAATTACACATATTATTATGTTATAAATGAGATTTATAGCAGTGTCTTTCTCTTATTATAATTTGTATATGTAAAGTTGAATAATTCATTCAATATTTTCAAAACTTAAAATCTTTGGGACCTTGGTGTAGAATTGAAAATGTATTTTGGAATGTGTTGGTGTGTGTCTTTGGAGGGACTTGTATTCAGCGTAGATATAAGTCTGGTTTAGTTGAGGTGAATGGGGGTGTGATGTAGTACCCACCCTTTTTTCCCAGACAAACCCAGTTTGCTCAAGATAAATGTTGTTGAGACAGACTATATCCAAATAGTCCGAGGATCCTTGCCAAGGATATATCTTGTACAATTTGTCCCTTAAATGCTAGATGCTTTTCCAATTTTGTGAGATAAAATTCACTTACCCCATTAATTTTTCTTTAGACTATTTTATTAAAAAATAACCTATGCAAGTCACATGATTCAATAATGCTTTGAATCACATGTGGAAAACCAAATTAATGTTATTTTGGAAGTCTTTGCAGTAACCACTAATATTTATTATTAGTGAATATTATTTAACTCTACCAGAACTCGTATAGTTATTTTACAATAAATAGGTAAACTTTTTTGAAATCGTCAAAATATTTTACACCCTCTGGAAAGCCAAGGTCTTGCACCATTTTGAAGGCCCAGTCCAACTCTAGTCTAATTGGCGGATAACATATAATTTCCAAACAATTCGAAATGCTACGCTGACCTCAAAAAGTTAATTCGTTTTTTAGAAGTATACATTTAATTGCATACTTTAGAAAAATATTCAGTCTTTAATACAAAATAAATGTAAATAATATAATACTTTGTGTGTTGAGAGTCATCATAAGTTGTGTCATCTTGCACAACATTCAAGTTGAATCTAATTTTGGTATTGAATATTATTTTACCAAAGCTATGCTTTGATCGCTCTCTCTCTTTCTCTCTCTCTCTCTAAATATACATATGCACATTTATTTAAAGTGGCTTATCATATTTTACTTAGTAGTATGTTTCTTATTATATTTTAACTGACACTTTTGCTAAATCATTAGCACGTGTGCTTACTATGCTAAGGGCCTCGGTTTAGATTTCAGGTAAAGCTGGCAATCTAACCTTAGTAAACCTTTATGTATGTCATAGTTAAAAGATAGTTTGTAAAGTCGTGTGCAGATTTAATCCTTTATTTCCTAAATTACATGTTAAAAATCCCCACTGAAAAAAATATTTTATATGATATATTTTATAAAATGTTGATGTAAGACTTTATAGCTTGCAAAGATTCTTTTTTAAGACTCAGAAAAAAAAACCCATCTGAAATATTGTAACTGGTCCTCTGGACAGGTTTCAAGGCTATTAGTGTTGTCCTGTCAAGCGAACAATAGGATTACCGCCGGCTCAATCTTAGGACTTGGGTTCTAACGAGAAACTTCCCCTCTCTCTTGGTCGGAGTGGTAGCTATGTGACCACACCTTAATTACTCTACTCTTTAATTAGTATTATCAGTTCTATGCCTGATGGCAGGTCATCGCACGATGGCTCTCCACGCGGTTCTATCTTCGGCAATCATGTTCGTCCATCTATTACCTTCTACAGTAGGCCCTACACACTTTCTCCCTATTTCCATCCCCCATTTGATCTATAATATCCACCATTAGACTTTTCCTTTACAGCCAGTGTCCAATCCAATTCCTCTTTCTATTCTTTGTAGACTCCTAATATCCCTTTCTTTTCTCCAACTCTCTCTAGCACTCCTGCATTCCTTACTCTTACTGCTCAGCTTATTTTTTTCAACCTCCTTCACACCCACATTTTAAACACTTCTTATCTTTGCTCCATTCCCTTATGCCGGGATCACGATCAACTTAACGTAACTTAACATAAAGGACCTCCCCGTGTGTTTAAATGGAAGCGATCACAATGCATTTAACGTTGACTTACAGTTAACTTAACGTAAGAGATGTCTTGGGAGGTCTTTTACTTTACTTTACGTTACTTGAAGGGTATCACGTGATCTAGCCAGCCAATCATTGTGCGAGTGACGTCAACAGGGCTATTTAGTAATTCATTTGTTGGTATTATGACCAATGTTTACTCTTTAGCGTAAGTTTTAGTGATCAGACATTGAAACAAAATAATTAAACTAAAATAGGGAACTAAATTTATCAAAAAAGTTTAAGAATATATATTTATTATATTGATTGAAAACTGTAAACATTCACAGATTATCACTTTAAAAATAGTACAAAACCACAGATCATACTCGAGAATGCATATGTTTGGCTCGAGTTGTTACGTTAAGTTAAGTGAATCGTGATCACACATAAGTTATGTTAACTTTAAGTGAACGTTAAGTTGATCATGATCCCGGCATTAGAGTCCACTTCTCTGACCCATGTAATTCTACAATCCAAACCAGGTCTGTGAGGTTGCTTCGCCAAACTTTCAACTCCAACTCCTCTATTTTTCTGTCTGACTCGAGACTTCTTCAGAAATGGCTAATGTACCTATATTAATTAATAATAACAAATTTACAGTAGTAAAATGCCCCCAATAAAAATTATTTTAGGGGAAGCTTCTTTGACATTCATGGTGAATGTTTCAATAAATTTTTCAATCCAAATTATAAATATTTGTCATAAAGAATTAACAAAAGTGTAAAATTAAAATTATATAGCTACCATATATTGTTTCAATACTATACATTTTTATTTTGAAGCCCGAGTCAGAGTCTGTGCATTTTTACCAACTCGGTCTTTACCCAAAATGCCTCCAACTTCACAGCACTGCCACAAACAAAGCATGTTGCTGTCTTTTCTTGTTATTAAATGACTCTTTGATTGTAAACCACCATATTTCAGGAAAATAAATATTTTAAAGCTTTCATTCAATTTTATTTTATACCCTATTAAAAATAATAATGTTGACTTGAACTACTTTTTTTTTCCAACAATAAAATATCTAGAATTTTGTGGCACACTCTTTTAGAACCACTGACTTAGTACCATAATTTAGCCTACATATTAACTTCACATGAAGAATTGGCCTGTAACTTACTTAACTTAGGCCAAATGAAGGGTCCCCATAGATTCTTCTCACACTTTGTTTTGTAGTTAGACAGTAAGCTTCTCTTGTAAGGACTTCTAGCATATTCACTCCTTTAAAAGCTTGGCTTTCATTTAAGCAGACAATTTGTTTTCAAACAAGCCAACTTAGTTGTCTATCTTTCTCTTATTTTTACATAACATTCTAAATCCTGATCACTCTTTTTTTTTACATTAAGTAATTGTCATAGATAAAGTAGACCTATAGTATGTATCTATATCTCCTATTTATTTGTCAAGCACAAACATTTACATAGTCTGAACCTTAAGTTGTTTGTGATCCTGGCATTAACTTGAACAAAATGGTAAATTTTAATATTTCAGATGACAAGATGACAACTTAATAACAGTCAGTCAATAACTGTAACAGGTTAAACAGGTTTAATAAATAACTGGGTGATGAGCATATTTTTTTACAGACAAAAGTGTGTGTCACCACTTAACCTAGCATTCTCAATATTTATAGCTTATTTCATTTGACTTTTAATCAACTTGAGTTTATACTGACTGGGAAAGATCATTAAACAGAAAACTTTTCATATCTATGGCTTGTTAAAAATAGTCTAAAGCGGGAAAACACAATAAATAAACAATAATAAATTAAGAATTTGAAAGTAATAAGAAAAGTCGGCTGATTAAGTGCTATCCCCAAATGTACAAGGTGTTCTCAACACTCAAACTGCACATATGGTTTGTTTACACCAAAAGTAATACAAAATTCCTATACACTTACATCCAGCAAACTATGCTAATACCATTAAATTGTGTTCATAGTTTCAGTGTACAGCGTCGGGGAGAGCAAAGTGGTGCAAGCATGCATGTACAACAGGTTGCATAGAAGTTAGGTGTGTGGCACTGCACACCTCGACATCTTGGATCATGGTAGCATAACATATCACAACTATTAGTAAACAACACTCCAGTCCATCTAGATATGTGAATACATTCTGAGGGTCATTAACAGCCCTACATCACAGAAAGTGCTTTCCACTGTTACATGTTCAGTGTTGTACACCTAGCTCCTATGCAATCTGTTGTACATGCATGCTTGCACAGCTTTGCTCTCCTGGCTCTGTACACATGTATATAACATAAGCTGGCAGTGAAATAAAAATAGAGGGGGTAAATTCTTTCCAGTAGAGGGGCAATGCCACCCTCCCCCCATTTCTGCTGCCACTGCTTCTAAATAGTTGCACCGAGTACAAGAACTGTACATTTGTAGTGAAAGCTATCGCTCATTAAAGAAGAGATTATTAGTCACTCCGTAAAAGTAAAAGGGGAAATCCCATGTTGATAGTGGCATGTAAAAGATCCTTGGGAGGTATGGGAGAATATCTTTCTAACCAAATTGTCAGGTCCTTTCTCACTCACTCATTGAATTTTAGTGTGGAATGAAATGGGAAACCACTGTACTTTCCTCTAGTGCATATGCTTTCTACCAGATGGTGTGGGCAGCACTAACAAGCCGATGGTTGAGTGTATGTCCAGCTCTGGTTGGGTGGGGAGTGTATTAAGCCAACCCTCGTGTTGAACACTCATCATTAGGGCTAGAATTTTGATGATTTTTTTTTTTTTTTTT
>CABFVZ010001317.1:79965-146983 GCA_902151445.1 Timema monikensis
CCCCCCCCCCGATTGACCTTAACCATCTTTTTTCTTCCTACCAAGACCAGACACACTGCTTGTTTGTGTCAAACAAATTTTAACAAAAGTTGAACCAACAAAAGCAAATGGCTGTACATACATACACACTGACGAAAGAAGAAATGGAATTTACAAATAATGCTTTGAAGAAATATTTTCATTACACAAGAATATAAAATGTACGATTTTTAAAAAAAATATGATATTGATTTATATTTGTATTATCTTGTTTTTGTGGTCCAAAGGTCTAACTAAGACAAAACATAAATGTTCTGTAGTGAGTTTTTATTGCCACATTTTATAAAAATATTTTATTGAACTATATGTAGGCTACTAAACACAAATTCATTTTGGGGAATTTTTTAATTATATAGGTCTATTTTAATTTATTGTTATTAGAAACTCTATCATGGTATTATTTTGGTGACCCTAATATTATTAAAAGTCAATTTAAATGTGATCTTATGTTGAAATTTGGCATGCATACCTTTGAGATATGAATGAAAAATTGTGCATTTTTTCAAAAATTTAAAACTTTTTTTTTTTAGAAATTCTAAATCAAAATTTTGAGTTGGTGACCTTGAACTTTCAAACTGCCTTAATGTGGACATGTGATATCTCATTTTAAACCCCAATAAAAAGCCTACAAAAGTGTTTTTATTTCATTTCTCTATCTTATCTCTAACTGAAAAAATTAAATAAAACATAGACAGTGAAGCTTAAAATGCCCTATTTTTGAAATTTTGAAAATTTGTAGCTCAAAAACTAAATATAAAAAAAATTATAAAATTTTAGATTTTTAACTGTCTTTAACCAGCCATAGAATTTTTAGCATTTTTTTTTTCTGAACGCTCGTCACGAACATATTGCATGCTGATAGCCACAGCAATTGCAATAAAATCTTTTTAATGAATCTATCAAGGATTTTTGAGGGTAATGCTGATTGCTGTAGGAATCAAACTTAATATCTTTCATTTTTGTTGACCCACCTTACAACAGAGGGGGAAGCAATTAATGAAAAGTTATGCTTACTTAATTCAAAAGCTTGGAATAATGTGGTAACCATATCTAATTTAACATGTATTTCTTGCATTAGCAGCTCTCGTAGGCGGCCATCAAATATATGAATAATAATTTGGTGTCTGATTATCAAATCTGTAAGTTCCTTGCATTCATACAATTATACGCTTAGACGTAGTGTTGTCAAGAATTCTCTGAATGATTAGCATCCACCTGTTTTATTTGGAGGAATTTTTGGCATTCTATGACTGTATTGAGTGGTAATGAGCAATGTTTATCAAACTTATTAATAATAGGTACTATCGTACTTGGTACTATCTTCATCCAAACCAAATTAATTAAACAAGCAATATAAAACTTATTTCCAAATAACATTTAGAAACAGAACCACCTTAGTTTATCATCTTTATACTTTACTTCACTGACTTCTTGTTTCCATTCACACCATGTTTGGGCAGAATGGTTTTCAAATTAAAATGGCTTTGGTGTATTTAAGCTGACACTGCATTTGGCCATGATTAGCCATTTATTAAAAATAATCTTTTTCTTTACACTTTACTTGTGAAACCATGTAATATTTCTGAAACTATAGTGATGTTCACAAATTACTCAAACTTTAATACCCCATTAATTAAAGCAACGGACATTGGGTAACAACCTCTCTCAGATTCCACATAAAACGGCCTGAATGTCCATCAGAGAAAACACAAGTCAAAACAGGTGATAAGCTGATGCACGAGTCCAGCGTAAGACCCGCCTGGGTGGCGTAGTTGACTAACGCGCTTGTCGTGTTGAGCTCGACTGCTGAGGACGGGGAGATCGAGGTTCGAATCCGGGTCGGGTGAACTGGGGGTGGTTTTTCCTAAATGGTTTTACACTCTCCCTCCACGCAAATGCGGGCTCACTTCATCTAATTCAACCTTCCCAATTCCTAATCCATTAGCGTAATTAGTACTTAAGCGTATAACCTGAACGGGTAGTAAGACACGGTGCTAAATATTATTATTATTCCAGCATAAGCACTAGTTTCTAGTTTCACTTCATAAAATCTTAACAATTTCTAATATTTAATCAGTTTTTATTGTAAATTTTATTTGTGTATTTTTTATCTTATCCTTGAGTTCTGTATCATTTTAAATCTGTTCCTTATTTGTTGATAGGCCAGCATGTTCCTCAACTTCTCAATGTTTTCAGGTTGTTCCAGTGTGGTACTTGTCTGTATCACTTTTGTTCATGTTGATCAACGTTGGCCTTCATGGTACGATGTATGTGCTGATACTCCCCTGTGCTCTATATCTCCTCTCAGAGCTGAGGAGTTGTACCATCATTTGGGGAACTGTCCTGGCTGCCATATTTCTACTCAATGTAGAGCACATCATGGTTAGCTGATCATTAAGTTAAATAGAAGCGATACTTATTTCTCAGTATTGGTAGCTTTGTCAAACAATGTTGAATAATATAAATTGAGGTTATTTAATCAATACTGATATTTAATAGAAAAAAAATATTGTACGATTATGGTTTGAACAAAATGAGTAAAAAGAGTCAAATGAATTGCTAATAAACCTTACATCACTTTAGAATGAACGAATATCTCAAAATTAGTTACAATAGAAAGAGAGAAAGTGAGGAAAAACCCAAAAACATTGTTACTGCTACTGCTGCTACTGTTACTGCTATTATTGCTACCGTCAAATGGGGCGAGATTATGACCGAAGGGGTGAAATTGTGCAAATCATATTTTTGAACTTTCCCCCAGTTCTGTAAGAAATGTGTGATTCTTTTTAATGCAGATCAAATCTATGAACTGTGCTGCTATCTAGTGTATAACTCGAAAAACTCCATTTTCCCGCCTTGATGAGCTGCCATTTTTCATTAAATATTACATTGCTGTTAGTTCTAGTCCAGCTGTACTTCACAAAAAGATATCAATTAAAAACAGGTATGCATTTTTTAAATCCTATTTGTTATGATTATTTTCATGTTTTATTTAATAACATTGGCGGGTGACCTGGCGGTCTAGGGGTAAGGTGTCGGACTTCTATGCTGGCGTCCGGGGTTCAATCCTCGGTCCCGGTACAGATTTATCTGATTTCCAAACACTTCCTCCACCTCTGACAAGACATCTTGTGAATGTGGGGAATAGCCAGGCCTCCACCGTGGTTCGGATTCCACGTTAAACTGTTGGTCCTCCATTTCATCTCACATTCACCCTACCATTTCACATTAGCGTAAGTGCGTATAACCCGAATGGGCAGTAAGACGCGGTGCTAATAATAATAATAATAATAATAATAATAACATTGGCTGTGTAAGATGTGTGCTGTGACTTGAAACATTTTGTCGTACATTTACAGGATGACTTTGTGCCAGATATTTTAACAATTATTATGGCACAAAGTCACCCCACAACTGAAATAAAAATTTAATTGAAGCCAATACTACCTTAACAAGAGCATTTTGTTAGCAAATAGTTCCTGTTCTACTTCAGTTTGAAATTAAATATTCCGATAAACTTACTGGTATGGTATTTAAATATTTTTTTTATAAGTAAGCATATTGGCTAAAAATGGTTAGAAAATATGTTCACAAACGTGAATTATACACAGGAAACATCAGAAAAAGCTCTAAAGGAAATCTGAATAAAGAAGATTACAATTTGAGTGGCTGCTGAAAAGTTAGTAATTTTGTAGTTTTTTGGTTATCTTTACTGTACAAATAGGGTATTTAATGTGCATACCATTGCTTTATTTGAAATGTCAATCTTGTAACAGGAGGTTTATCATTTTTGTTACAGATATGGCATTCACGGAAACACTGTCTCTAAAAGATGCGTAGTAAAAATCTAAAACCAACAGAAGGTCAGACAATACTCACTACTACAGAAGAAGATTTTTTCGTCAAACGTATCATTGCTTTGTATACATAAGGTTTCCCTATGACATTTGATTTGCTAATAAATGTAAAATACTATCTGGAGAATTGTGGAATAACAATTTTAAAATTTAAAGATAACACTCTTGAGCAAGATTGGGTTTAGTCATTTATTAATCGCCATAAACATAAATTAAGTCCAAAATTTGTGCATTATATTACTTAGTCTCGTGCTAGTGCTGATGAGAATATGGTCCATAATTTTTTCAATGACCTTGAAAGAGCTTGAAGGAGTTCCTTTTTCTAATGTGTTGAACTTTGACAAAACCAATTTGGTAGATGATCCAGGCTCAAAAAAAGTTCTCGGGAACAAAGTATCCTGAAAAAATACGAAACACTACCAAGGTGTGCACATCGATAGGGGTGTGTGGAAATGCCGAAGGAGATCATGCCCCTATCTATATTAACTATAAATCCGATAACCTCTGGCAGTCATGGACTGAAGGTGGACCTCCTGGAACAATATACAACTGAACTAAATCTGGGTGGTTTGATAGCCAGAGTTTCAAGGATTGATTTATCAACTAAATGCTCCCAATCTTAAAACAGCAGACAGCAAAGAAAATTTGAATGGGGGATAATCTAGGCTGCCATTTAACATTGAAGCTGTACATCTTTGTAACAAAATAATATTGCATTCCTGCCAATTACTACCCATTTGCTTCAAGCTCTGGATGTTTCATGGAAAGAGATGGAGGAAGATTTTACATGATTGGAAGGAGACATCATACGGAAGCTGATGTGTTTCCATTCCGAAAGCTCAATTTACACAATTGCTGAAGAAATTATTAGATAACTTTGCTATTAAAGGTAATAACACTACCGATAGTGAAAGTAGTAGAGCTCATAGTGAAAGCTCAAGTACTTCACAAAATATAAGTGAGAGTTTTTTAGAGGAATTGAGGAAACGAAGGCATGAGGAGGTAACTTCACATGGGAAAAAGAGGAGGAGGAAGATAAATGTTTTACCCGGTAAAAGTGTTGCAGTTGAAGATTTTCATAAAAATTCACAGTATATAGCTACTAATAATAGCCATACAGGTGGTACAGCTACCGGTACTACTCGTTCTTGTATTTAAAAAAGAAGAAGAAGAGTACTTCCTTCAGATATCGACAGTAGTGATGAAAGTGATAATAGCATAGGAGGGTTAATTAGTAATTCAGATGATAGTAACAGTATAGACTTCAATGAAGAGTTGTCATTCTCAATACCGGGAACACTACAGGTGAATCTAATTTTAATGAGAGTAACCTAATTATTGGAGATTTTGTTGCATTCACCTATGAAAACAAAATTTACTCTGGGCATATTAGATACATTTATAAAGAAGACTTAGGGTAAATGGAATGCAAAAAAGTCAGTTAAGTGTTGGAAATGGCCAGGAAAAAAAAAAGATGAGATATGGTATGCTAAAGCAAGCAGTTTTAAAAATGATGCCAAATCCTAAACTATTTATTATCAAAAAGAGGGCTCTTTATTGTGGAACTAAAACAGTAGATTGTGGACCTACATTGGACTTGTTCATATCAGTAAATATTTTGTTTGCAATTTTTAAGTTTTATTTAATCTAGTTGTACCTACGTATGTCAAGTTTTATTACTGTACCTAATCATTCTTAAATACTAATCTTTTTAAATACTTTCAATGTGTATTAATGCCAACTTGCTAGCAATTAAAAATGTGTGTGCTGCACACAAAATGTTTGTAAAATAATTTATTTCAGAAATATTTTTCACCTATGATAGAATATTTTTGTGTCCTTATGGTTCAAATGAAACACAAAGTGATCCCTTTTGAGGGTTATATTGTGCCAGTCAAGTCATAACAACAATATCAATAGAAAAATGTGATGGTACAAACTAGCCCCGGCCAATGGGGTCAGATTGTGCCATTAACTTTTTAAGCTTAGGGCTTAATGACTACAGATAATGATTTTATTGTTGTTATGAAGTACAAGCTAATGACTAAATCTTGCCTCTAGCATAGTTTGCTTACAAAAATTAATACACATTTTAAAATACAAAGATAAATATTCAAAAAGTGGCACAATCTCTCCCCATTTGACAGTACTGCTACTACTACTACTGCTACTACTACTACTACTACTACTACTGCTACTACTACTGCTACTGCTGCTACTACTACTACTACTACTACCACTACTACCACCACTACTACCACCACTACTACTACTATTACTACTACTACTACTATTACTACTACTGCTACTATTACTACTACCACTACTACTACTACTGCTACTATTACTACTACCACTACTACTACTATTACTACTACTACTACTACTACCACCACCACTACTACTACTATTACTACTACTACTACTACTACTACTACCACCACCACCACTACTACCACTACTACTACTATTACTACTACTATTACTACTACCACTACTACTACCACTACTACTACTACTACTACCACCACTACTACTACTATTACTACTACTACTACTACCACCACTACTACTACCACCACTACTACTATTACTACTGCTACTACTACTACTGCTACTACTACTACTACTACTACTACTACTACTACCACTACTACTACTACCACCACTATTACTATTACTACTATTACTACTACTACTACTACCACCACTACTACTACTATTACTACTACTACTACTACTACTACTACTGCTACTATTACTACTACCACTACGACTACTACTTAGTGGATAAACTTGATGAGAATTTAGTTAAATTTAACTTTATAACGTTAATTGGGATGCCTTACTAAATAAAGAAAATGTTTAGTCATTATATGTAAACATAGCTGAGATATTAAATGGCATATATGATAGCTCCAAATATAAATATAATCCTGTTGGAAAATACATACAAAAGAAATGGATAACACCAAATTTGGTCGGAGAAATGCGTCACAGAGATAAATTATTTAGGAAGTGGAAAAGTTGCTCATCTGCTAATACTTATAAAATAGACTAACAAAGAAAAATAACTTTGTCAGTAAATTAATTTTTAGGAAAAAAATAATTATATTATCAAACTGAATTAAACAAAGTAGTAAAATTAAGAAAACATGGTATAAAATAAAATTAAATTCTGGGTATAAAGCAAAATTACAATTGATGAAGTGATAAATACATATCCAGGCAAAAACCAAGTCAAACAATGATGTCATACTTGCAATACGCAAGTGGACAAAACAAATAATCGAATCAATTACCAAATTCAAAATATTTATATTTCTAGGGCTACATATTCCAAAAAATATATACTATTGAGAAATTAGATATGCATAAATGTAAGGGAATAGATAAAATCAGAATCAAAAGACTTGAAAATTATCAACAGCCAGATTACCCTGTTGATAACAAAACACATTAATTTATCTATAAAACATGGTGTGATTCTTCTAAAACTTAAAACTACAATTATTAAACTAATTTACAGGAAAGGGAAGCACTCGGCTTTTGGAAATTAGGAAATATTCTACCCGTTTTAGACAAAATAATAGAAAGATACATTGCCAACTACTTAAAAAAATTATTTAAATAAATATAGAATAATTGACCAAAAACTATACGGGTTACAAAAAAAAGGAGGGGGGGGGGTTACGGTACTGAAATACTCTTGCACACATTTACTAATGAAATGCTGGAGAAACTAGACTAAAATGAACACACAGCTATATTATTTATTGACATGTCGAAAGCATTTGATATGTTAGATACAGATATTTTTCTAGAATCACTTTATAAAATTGGTATCAGGTGTAATATTTATAAATGGTTTAGAAATTACATAACAAATGTGAAAATAATTGTTAAAATAAATAATATAAGAAGTGAAGAATCGGGTATAGAAATTGGAGTGCCACAAGGCTCTATTCTTGGGTTAATACTATAACTTAATCTCTACATGAACATTGGCAAACTTTATGCAAAATTGTGTTATATTTATTTATCCTGAAGACCAATGCTGTTCGCAGTGTACAAAAATGTAGATAGAGCTAAACAAATGTTGTAGGATACAAAACTAAACTCATGAGAATACATATCAAACTACTGCAGGTTAAAAACTATAAATTAATAGGATGTCTACAGTTAGAGAAAGTCAAGATATTAACACAGCGACCAAGAAAGTCAAGAAAATTAACAAAAGTTGTGATCTAAAGTTAAAAAAAATCTATTTCTATTTGCTTTTAAAACGTCTCATATCAAGACTTGATGGAAAATTCATGAGTTTCTCCGTGACCTCTATTATCTCTATTCAAGGACATCCCCACAAGAAGAAATGATTACTCTCAGAACACTGGATCATCAATTTTTCACCTACAATTTTGTATTATTAGGTGGGTTGAATATTCTTAAGTCATCAAACGAATACTTATAATAGTTTTGTTTCATCATACAAATGTGGAAGCTGTTGAAAGAAATCCAACACCATAAACAAATTTTGGCAAGGTAAAAAAATTGTCCCTAGTAGACAAGATGGTGGTAGCAAAGTTGGGATTTATGTTATCAGTTGCCTTTGAATTTGAACCATAAGGTTTCACTCGAATGACTTCTCCCATTTGGTATGATAATAATAATAATAATAATAATAATTAGCACCGCGTCTTACTACCCGTTCGGGTTATATGCTTTAAGTACTAATTACGTTAATGGATTTAGGAATTGGGAAGGTTGAATTAGAGGAAGTGAACCCGCATTTGCGTGGAGGGAGATTGGAAAACCATTTAGGAAAAACCATACCCAGTTCACCCGACCGAGATTCGAACCTCGGATCTCCCCGTCCTCAGCAGTCGAGCTCAACACGACAAGCGCGTTAGCCAACTACGCCACAGAGGCGGGTCATTTGTTTGGTATCAAAGCCTACACATCTTGATGTACAGTATTGCATGTTGAATAATTTAAGTAATCTGTTATTGATGATGTTAATAACCCAATGTGGTCAATGAAAATAGATGTATCAAATCCTGCTGTCTTGAAGACCACATCCGAAATAACGATTAGTTTTGGACCCAGTATTGCTAGCAAAGGACAGAATGAATGACAATTGCTTTCTTTCTAACAAGAATGCACTATTTATAAGAAACTCCTCTTGCCTCTCTGCAGATGTAATGACAATTGACACATTACGTTTCTTGAGTCAATGTAGCCCTCGAAGAATTTGTTTCTAAATATAACATGACAACATCAGTAGTTGACATTGTCAAAAGAAACTATTTTCTTATGCATGCACTGCCATTTGTTGAATTGCCAAAGTTTGACTGTGAGACACAAAATCACGAGTGTTCTAGCTGATCCAAAAGTGAGCAACAATGACATGGTGAAATTCTTTAATAACATTCTGGTAATGTCCCATGCAGTGGAAAGGAGATTTTCAATAATACTGATTCAAGCGGCAAGAAATGAGAGAAGCGCTCAAGATTAAGAAAAATGAAGCTGGTCAACATACAGAAGAATGATATTCTCAAGAACTAAAGCTTTTCCAAGATGCGAAAGAAAACTTGTCGAACAACGGAATGAAGAAGTTCCCACATTGGATGAAAAAATAATCAATCTTAAAAAAACAAACATAGTAGTTTTGTCACCTTGACAAGATGTTATTGAAATTATTTATTCCAATCAAAACTGTTTAAAAGGTTGATTCTGTGTTTTATTGCTTGTGCTTTTTTGTAAGACTGTTCTACTTTTTTACCTTTCTTTTATACTTGATTGAAAACCATGGTTATCAATATTCTTTATTCTTAATTAATATTGTTTTGATGTTATATTTTTGTTTGTTTCTATATATTATATTTTAAGAGTGATAGTGTCATATTAAATTTACTTAACGAAATAATTTCTTTTCTTATGCAAAATGAAGATTAAACACTTATTTTTAAAAAAATCAAGAAAATTAGTTATGTTCAAGAAATGGATCACTAAAAAATCTGTAGACACTCTGATTATATATAAAAGGTAATTGCTTAGATCGTTTACATAATATGAAACCGTATAATTGTTCAACATTCACGCAAGTTGAGACATAATTATCTTGGGTTAATATTGATTCTCATATGAAATGGAATACTCAATGAGTAGGAAGCTAAGAGCGGGAATGGTTAATATATGTATACTAAAAAAATATGTTACATTTGATATTCTAGAAATAGTGTATCATGCACTAACCGAATCATATCTAAGCTATGGTATTACTTCCCGGAGAAAGATAAGTGATTTATATTTGAATCATTTAAAAAATATTCAAATTAAAGTTCTTAAAATAATGAATGAATACAACAATAGTACCAAAGTCATGGATAAGGAGTGGAAACCATTGACTGTAAAAAACACGTAGAACTATGAAATAATAATAATACAGTACAACTCAGAAAACATATAAAGTAAGACAGGCTCATAGTCACAACACCAGAAAAAGACAGTATAAAACCCCTTTATATATATAAATGAATAAAGAAAACAACACATAACAATAATAATAATAATAATAATAATAATGATGATGATGATGACACTTTTTAATATGAAACCGAATAGATACCTTTTTGAGAATAGATAAAATATCAGGCATGAAAAGAGAAATAAAATATGGCTAATTGGCTTATAGACTTGGAAATAAAACTACTACTAAAATGACTAAATATGACAAATAAGTTATGAAATGGACTTGAGATTGTTTTTGAATATTAAATAAAATTTAATACAAGAGATTAAAGAAATTTAAATTCAGTATTAAACTTATTTATATTGTAAGAATAGACTTAAAGGAATTAAATGTATCTCTTATATCTTTATAATATTACATGTATGTACGATATATTGGTGAGGCACTAGATTGTGCTTAGCTGGACCATGTTTATTGAATATAAATATGTACTCCTGATACAAAAAAAAACCACCCCCACCATTAGTATTATTTTAAAATGATAAATTTTAATTTCAGATTTCTTTTGAGCTTGCTGAAGGTCCGCATTATATGCTGTTCTTATGCCAAGCATGGACTATTATCCGTTGTCTTAACTTCAGCCTGGATAGAATAGCTGCCCCAGACAGTATTCCCAACTTGTCAGAGCTAATCACAATGCTGGCTTACTGTTTATACTTCCCAACCCTCATCTTGGGACCTTTACTTTCATATCAGAACTTCAAAGCTGGTGTGAGTGCACTTTTCAAATAAGGCTTTTAGAATACATTGATTTAATTTATTAATTGTCTTAAAAACAAGACCACATGCGATGGTTCCTTCTTCTGTCCATCTCATTACTTTGTTTGGACACAGGTAGTATATATAATTGAAAAGATCAATATTCACCAACTTCAGTGGCTGAATGGTTTAAGGCAGCCATGTCAAACTCATCTTATACTGCGAACCACAAAAGAAAAGTTGTATTAAATTGAGGACTGCATTTAGAAATATATGAAATAAACTTTTTTTTTTATGATAATTTAAAATACATAGCGCTATCTAATACAAGATATTATGTTCACATGTATGCTTTAAATTAAAAATATCCCAAAACAAACATTTGTTAGAACATGAGGTTGCATGATAATAAATAATAAATATAACAAAATCATTTCTTAGTTGTTACATACCATAATATGATATAATGATACCAAGGCTCTATTAAAAATAATATTATTTTTAATAGAGCCTTGGTATCATTATATCATTATCCAGATCCATTATATCTAAATTTGCCATAATATCCTGAGCTAATGTAATTTTGCTGATCAGTTAATCTTTTTTACTTTTCATTAAAGAAAACATGTTTACATAAATGTTTATTCCTGAACATAGCTAGTATACACACAGTACTAGACTAGACGCTGAGCCTACTACTGACAGTAATTTTATCACTGTGAACTGATATCAAAATATCAGGGACTGAGATATTGGTGTAGGGATAAAACTGCACAATCTTGATTACGGACTGTAGCAGTGACAAAATATCGGTGGGTGATAATATTGTGGTCAAGTATGTAGCCAGTGGCAGATGCAGGATTGGATTTGTTTTTATAAACAATATTTGCTACAGAGATGCTACTTGACTACTTGTGGGATGGTGGTTTTTATCTGTATAGAGACATACAAAGGGACAGAGTTTTCATTACAAACTGTAGGCGGCTCTGAATGAAGTGTCACACATGCAACGATTGTGGAAAGTTATCAATTCATAATTACACTGAAAAACAGTCATTTTATTTTTTATAATTTTTATTTTTCATATTTTCAAGGGTCACAGGGTGGGCCGAATGTTTGACATGCCTGGTCTAAGGTGTCACTATCATTTTAGACTGGCCTGCTGAAGACTAGAAAATCAGGGCTCGAATCCTTGTCAGGTGGTTTTTCTTAAGAGGGTTTCCCACTCTCCTTCCATACAAATACAGCTAGATTATATCTAAAATGCTTCCCTCCTCATCACTAATTTCCCCCCCATTTATTTGAGGTGTTTAACATGCACTTTCTAAACAAGCCAATTATATAAGCACACGACTTATAGAACTGACACAACATCCAGTCGCCAGTCATTAATTCATCATTATGAAAAGGTAAACCCATATTTCATCAATGATACATTTTTCGGCCATGTCAGGAAACAAATCAGGGAGCCTTAGCTCAGTAGAGAGAAACATTACTGCCTAAGCTAAGGTGTCGGACTATCCATAACTCATTAGCTTAACTATTATATTTGCTTATAGCTTGAAAAGGTAGTAAGACGTGGCAATATAAACATTTTATAAAAAAAACAATACTACTATATCTATATTTTATAAACTACAGGTTGTCCAGTGAGATGGAAAACAGGGAAAAGGAAAAATAAGGTCAGGGAAAAGTCATAGAATATTAAAATACAGTTTGGCTGGACACCTAGAGTTAGTTTATCTACAATCGGCTAATTAATGACTTAATTTAAGGGTATCCAATGAGGGAGGTATTCTAAACGAAGCACACACTCATTCGCTGGAATAGAAAATAGAAAAATCACATGTGTGTTTGTCAATACATATATTGTTAGCAAATATTAATGCCGGGTACACTACACAAAATTAACGTCAGATGAACATACAATATAAAAATACACTTATAGGGTTCATTAACACAAAAGGTAAGCGTGAGCACAAAACAACGCGGTCAGTTAAGAAAAACAACTGAACAGTGAAAGTTCATGATTGGCTAACTCTTGATACTTATGCTACTGCAGCGCCTCTCATGGTTGGTACAATAGTTGGATTGTGCTTCTTAGTCAGTGACTCCGCCCCTTAAGACAACAAACTGAAACCTCGTCGGGTACCCTGATCAGTCCCAAGAGAGTGATACTGCCCATGCTTTGATTTCGTTAAAAGCCTGGGTTATTACATTGGCCAGCATCTCCTCTGATGCCACATGTTTCAGCACCAGTTGACCCAACTCGACAGTCTACCGTACAAAGTGGTGACGAATGTCAATGTGTTTGGTCGTGCATGGAAGTCTGGATTGGTTGCCAGCTTCTGCACCCCGACTTTGTCACTGAGCAATTTAAGTGGTCTGAATTCCTCCCTTCCAAGTTTGAGCAAAAAACGCTGGAGTTGCATGGCTTATTTGGCTGCATCACTCAAGGTCATATATTCGGCCTCCATGGTAGATAACGCATCAGTCTCTTACTTTCTCGAAACACAAGCAATTGCATCTCCATTCATGACGAAAACATATCCTGTGAAAGAACGCCAGTCATCAAGTGATCCTCCCCAGTCTGCATCTACATAGCCCGTCAACGAGCTTTCTCTGTGCTCGTATGAGATTTCCTAGTCATTAGTGCCCTTGAGGTATTGAAGCACCCTCTTTGCTGCGCCCCAATGAGTACCGTTGAAACAGTTGTTAAATTGACTTAACACACTTGCTGCATGAGCTATATCCGGGTGTGGAGCCACTGACAAAGGCAACAAGCAACCAACTACTTTTCGGTTTGGGGATTTCTCTTCATCTGAAGTTGACCATGTCTCACCCTTTGCCAGCTTCGTTCCAACGTCTAGAGGGGTCGAAACAGCCTTGCAATCCAACATACCAAAACTTTGAAGGATGTTTTTATGTATGTCCTCTGATTTATGAATATTCCATCCCCATTTCTGGAGAAATCCATCCCCAAACAGCGCCTCAGGTCACCCAGGTCCTTCATCTTATACATCTTTCCAAGTCTTTCTCGGAAACAGGTAGTTTCTTCGGGGTCACAGCATATTATCAGAATTTTGTCAATGTAGATGATAATGATTATCATGATCTCTTCGTTCCAATGCCTTATGTAAACACATGGGTCTCCATTGGGGGGTTTCGCGCCCATGGTACTCAACTTTCCATTTAGACCTCTGTTCCAGGTACGACCAGCTTGGTTCAGGCCATACAGAGCCCGCTTTACTTAGCAGACCCTGTCACTTGCTGCTAAGTCTAGTGTAGCCCTCACCTTGTTGATGGTCTGATCCTTGCATCCTTCCTTACTATGTGCTCTAGGACCTCTTCAAAAAGATCTGGTACCTCCATATATACCTCCCCATCTAGTCTGTCACTCAAATACAGTGTTGCAACATCGTACTGGCTTATGTGCATATTGTTCTGGGCTGCAAATGCAACAACCGACCATATTGAATCTAGGCGTGCAACTGGCGCATACGTCTCGTGAAAATCCCTGCCGTACTGTTGAGCATATCCCTTCGCTACTATCCTGGCTTTGCGCTTTTCCTTAGCGCTGTTTGTCTCGTACTTATTTCATTGCATGAAACGACTGCTAATCACTATTGACGCTTTTGACCTGTCCACCAGATCCCACGTGTCCTTTGCGAGAATCGACCTCACTTCACTAGCTATGGCCATCATCCATTTGGCTGAATCCTGACTTGTTATTGCTCGAGAAACTGGAATTTCACTCAGAAAAACAAAGTTCTCCTTGACGATGTGATTTGCCATTGCATAGACTCTTGGGGACATTCGGTCCGCAATACCCTTAACCTTCCTGGACCTCTTCTTTCAGCGTTCATTGGTTCATCTTGGGGGAAACCTTGAAAACCCTCAGCGTCATCGTACTCGTCATGACGTGCCTCTGGTAATGGCTCTTAGATCAGATGATGTGATTATTGATCATTAGAGAGGTTGATCATGATACATTGATCTTCAGTCTCTGTGGCGTTGATATCGACTTATTAATTTAACAAATTTGGGGACTGGTCGTCCTGTGGTAGGAAATACTCTCAACTAGTCCTGTCCGTGAAAATCACATCTCTGGATATCTTGATCTACCTCTGCTCACCCTGTACACCTTTGGCTTTGAGCTATAACTCACGAAGATGCCTTTCTTTGGTCGTACTCCCAGCTTCCCCTTGCTCGGCGTTCTATTCACGACAAAAACTCCACTCCCAAAGAATTTAAAGCTGGACATGTGCGGTGGTTTCCTGAATCAAACCTTGTATGAGGTTCTTTCTTTTAGTTTACTTGTAGGTGACCTTTTGCTTATGAAGTTTTGCGGTGTTGACGGCCTTTGCACAAAATTTGATGACAGTCTAGACTGAATTAGAAAGAAGCATGCGATCTCCATCGGTGTCTTGTTTCTCCTTTTAGCAACTCCGTTCTGCTGCGGGTTGTAAGGTACGGTCAAACACCTCAAAATGCCATGTTTTTGGAGCAGTTTGCCAAACTGTTTGTTGACAGATTCACGTCCGTTATCCAACTGCAAGCACTTAACCGCCTTTCCCTGTTGAATGCCCTGAAACTATCAAACTTGTCCATCACTTGGTTCTTTTGTTCGATGAATCTCACCTCACATCATCCTGAAGTATTGTCTATGAAAGTAGCCAAGTAAAACGTCTTTCTATGTGAAGTGACTCGCATTGGACTACAGATGTCAGAATGTATGAGCTAGCCCAGTACTGACACACTCTCCGAAACCTTTGGAAATGAAACACGACACATCTTCCTCTGGAGACAAACGTTGCATTGAAAATCTTGCTGTTGTCCTTGACGTTGATTCCTGGCATTGATCCCATTTTGATAGCCTCGTGGAGTGATTTAGCACTAAAGATAACTCATGCAAGCATGCCAATTCTTGATGGAATTCTTCCTTGGTTTAATAATAGCATCATTCGGACCTGAGATTTTCCTGCATTCCTGGTCTATCAACTCTGGGAAATCATATAGTTTGTTTTCCTGTTCCACGCCAAGCATTACGTTGTCATCCTGATCAAAAATCTTGGCCTTTGTTTTGCTGATAATTACTGTGCCATTTGTCGGTAACCTTCCCGGCTGAAATGAGACTAGCACATAGGTATGGTACATACACTGTGTCTTTGAATTCAATCACCTTTTTATTATCTCTAGTCTTGATTGACACAGTACCAGTTTCTTCAATGTCCACGCAGGTTCCGTTCACAAGATTTAGCTTTCCGTGATTGAAGTTCTGTCTTATCTGTGCAAAGGACTCAATATTACCACACATGTGAGAAGTGCATCCACTGTCGAAACACCATCTCACGTGATCCACATTTTTTCTGATTTAAAATGCACCGTTATTCGACATGTCTGTTGCAGCTAGGCACACACTTTCAACATTTTTCACGGATTGTTTGTTTGACTTCCCTGTCTTCTAGCAGTTTTTTGTCTGGTGTCCGATCAAATTGTACTTAAAAAAACTTGTCATTTTTCGCACCATGATCTTTGTCCAATTTCTTGCGTACATCACGTTTAGTGCTGAATTCCGGCTCATTTCCTTTTGCACGTCGAATTCCTTCACAACTTTAATTCGAAGCATCTCCAGAGGCGGTAGTGTGTCACGTGACGACATGGCACAAATATAGTTTTTGTAGCTCTCTCGAGGCTGCGCGAAAACATGACTGCCAACAGCTCTTGATTAATGTTGACTTTAAGTTCTGCCAACCTATTCATCATGTTGAAAAAACATTGAGAGTGTTCATGCATATCGCCACCATCTTGTAATTTCAGGGACATCAAATTATTCAACAAAAGAGTCTTCTTTGCCAACTCTTTGGACTGGTATATTCCCTCTAATTTTTCTCAGACAGCTCGCTAGGTCTCTGTTTAGTTTCTGACAGGTTCATGGCGAGCACTATGTCAGATTGTGCCTTCAAGCTGGTTTCTCTCCATTGTCATTTGGCTTTAACCGTCACCGGCTCGGTTGTTACCGCTTCTGGTTTAACGATTGTTCCACTCACGTCATTCTGTATGAGAACTGTACACATCTGTAACTACCATGTTTCGTAATGCTCTTTATTTAAAACTTCGAAATTTATGCCAGTCTCGTTCATCTTTGTGGTGTGATAACGAGTTTTTTCTAAACTCAATATGGCGCAATGTCCATTAAAGCTACATGCTTCGCGATCTTCAATTTGTCACACAAAAATTAACGTGATGAGACCTGTTAGCAAAGGTTAATGTGAGGTACACAAAATTAACGTCAGAGACAAACACACAATCTAAAAATACACTTAGTGAGCTCATTAACATGAAAGGTTAGCGTGAGCACAAAATGATGCGGTCAGTTAAGATAAACAACTGAACAGTGAAAGATTGTGATTGGCTACTACAGCGCCTCTCTTATTTGGTACAGTGGTTTGATCGTACATTGTGCAAAATTTCAATGACTACAACATTATATATATATATATATATATATATATATATCACATTCAGAAAACCACTTAATTGTGCCTGACCCAGATTCAAACGCAAGCCTTCCTATCATTATTGAGCAGGTCCAATGTCTTACTCATAGAACATAATAGTTAAGTTGAAATTATTCCAATTGTTAAATAGCAATTAAAATAATCAGGAATCTTTTGTTTCCTCAGATGCTAAAACCTTTCCAGCCCTGGACTTTGATACGATTATGTTCCTTACTTCTGAATGTCGTTCGGTTCTTAGCCTGGCTGATATTCACTGAAATAGCTTTACACTTTGTGTATAGCAACTCCTTATTGCAGCATCCAAAGGTATGTCCATTTATTTAATACTCGAACTGTAAAGTACAAGTGTTTATGCAACAAAATAAAACCATTTTACTTGTGCACCCTGAGAGAGAAACATTTCCAAGAAATTTAAATTTAAATTATACAGTTAAAGATGGAAAATAAGAAATATTTCATATATACTACCAACAATCATACAATTTTATTCTATCCTATCCAATCTCATTTACTTTGTTGATTGGTAAAGATTAAGAATAGTATTTGATATGTTTAGGGCCTATGTTTATAGGCTATATTTAGTGTGTTTTAAAGAAAAGCAAAACGTTAACCGAAAAATAAAATGCAAATTTATATCAATATTTAGATTATGTTTATAATATATCATCCTGACGAAATGACAGACCTGGGTCTGTTATGATAGAGAGCTAATTGTGATTGTGTACAGGGGGTCGCTGAGATGGGTTCATGGTCGTTGTATGGCCTGGGCTATTGTATGGGACAGTTCTTCATGTTGAAATATGTGGTACTGTATGGTCTGATGGGAACAATAGCTCAAGCCGAGAACATCAATGCACCTCGACATCCTAAATGCATTGCAAGAATATCTCTTTATTCTGACATGTGGAGATACTTTGATGAAGGACTATATAGATTCCTTTTGAGGTATGTATGTAGAAAATAAGCATTTTTATCATGTTCCATGTTACATTCTTTGATCTCTACACATTTATGGTTTACAATAGGTACCAATTGTGCCATTAGTTTTATGCTTCATTTGTGGATGCCACTAATATTTTCTTGTTATATCAGTAATAATAGTATTTTCTAAGTACATTAATGTCAACTCAAATGTACTGCACACATCCAATGGGGGAAAAAAAATATTCAAATTTAGCCAAATTTGCAAGTTCAGATTTAAGAATCCCTTATCAGAGAATTCCAGATTTGAAATATTCTTTTGGGTAAACTAAATGGTATTATTTCTATAAATAACAATAAAATCTTTAAAATAATACATATGGTATAAATAAATAAATAGTGTATTAATAACTAATACAGGTTTAGTGCAACACATGTTGTATTATTATTATCACTGTGTCTTACTACCCGTTCGGGTTGTACGCACTTACGCTAATGTGTAATGGTAGGGTGATTGTGAGATGAAATTAAGGACCTACAGTTTAACGTGGAATCCGAACCACGGTGGAGGCCTGGCATTCCTCACATTCACAAGATGTCTTGTCAGAGGTGAAGGAAGAGTTTGGAAATCAGATAAATCTGTGCCGGGACCGAGGATTGAACCCCGGCCGCCAGCATAGAATTCTGACACCTTACCCCTAGACCGCCAGGTCACCCACATGTTGTATACCTTACAATGTGGCTATCTGTCGTAGTTTTGTTCACTTTCACTCAATCCTGGACTACTAGATTAATTATGTTTGACACCCAATAATACAACATAACACAAGTGATTATATTTTCCACACTTTTAATATAATCGGCTGTGCACGTCTTTCATTGCACCACTTGCTTGGTGTTTGTCTTCACACAATCTCTCAGCTTGGCTCTTGCTTAGTTTGAATGGTCCTCAGTTCTGCCAGTTTTTCAGTCACACCAACACCCAGTCATCTTTCTTGGAGATTTGTATTGAGAATTCCAAAGACTATTCAAGCTTTTGAAGATGCTTTCATCTTGATTACCGTATGAATGAGACTTGCTCAATTTCTTTACATTGGTCATGCACAAATTAAACAATCCACCATCACTTAAAACAAGATTATCAAACAGAAAATATTCCACAACAATATTCTTTTAAGGTTTTAAATAGTTAACAATTTTACAATAACATATCTTTAATTAGCTGCCTCGCCTTCATTGAAGTTAAAACGTTTTATAACATTGTAATATTGCCGGTTTCACATCTCCAATTTGCACACAAGCTACTATTTAACAGAAATTAATTTGGTATTTTTTGCAGATTCCAATTTAAATATTGAGCACACTTCTACTAAAGGGGACTAATAATTTAACACTGTATCGCCGCTTTTCCTTTCTGATAGAAGAAGTGACGAATACACAAACAATGATACATACATATATATATATATATATATAAGGAAGGGAAGGAACAAGCATAAGAGAGATATACAGGTTTAACACATCAGTTTATTTAAGTTCAAGCACGATGAAACAATTACAAATGGTCAGACGAGATCTTATCCAAAACATTTAATTATTTATTATAGGAAATTAAATCGGTTACTTCAGACATAATTATTCCAATAGGGATGCTATGTGTGAAACAGCTTAGTTAGACCTGCGATCAACACAAGTATGATTATGTCTATATTATGAAAAGGTGTAACTCGTTAAAATAAAACTAACACACACTCTACTACGAAGGTGTGTTTGCCTCAACAAAACGGCAATTTGAATTGGAAGCAATCATTAATTTAAGGTAAGCAACAATACATAACACCCCTCCTGCCGTGCCGCTACTAGACTTTAACCCAATGATCATCTAAAAGAATAATAGTTAATAACACCTAATTATAGAAAATCCTAGTTTAAAGAGTTACAACGTTGGTAGTTAAATGAGGTAGCTAAAAAGTTAACTCCATATTGAGTTATGAGTTACATTGGTTAAGTTTCTAGAGAGTAACTATGGGCTTACAAATAGTTAATGGCAATTTACCAGGAATTTAGACTGTAAAGATCTATGGCAGGTCTATTCTTCATTAGTACTGCCTGGTAATTCAATAGTATATTTAACTATCAACACAAGTCTGAACACAGACTATAACAGCAAACAGTTTGAACATAAACTAATTCAAACAGTGCCTGAGAAAATACACAATACCCTGTGGGCCACTACTCAGCACTAGTGACTTATCCACCATTTTAACACTGTAGAAAGTACACCAATAGAAAGATTCGAGACTGGTATAAGTCAAAGATCAATCTAGGTCATGGAACAAAGCTCTGATAGCCTGAGTTCCACCAATATTGGATATAAAAGTTTAAACTAGCCCGAATATGGCCATACAGTATAGGGTATCAGGATATTAACCAGTTATATAAGACTGTGTCTTATGGCAATAGAAAAACATGTCAGAACTCTGACATACAAAAATATGTCTTATAGACATAGAAAAATAAAGTTCAAACTCTAACATTCAAAACTATGTCTAATGGGCATAGAAAAACACTCACAAAGACCCTATCTAAGATTAGTAGATTAAGTACTCATAGTCACAGACTTACTTCATCTGCGGTGAGGAGGAGAGACCGACGCCTCAAACATCATGATCACCTCTTGCTTAGTCCACTGGTCCTTGGTTCACTCCTAGGAAATTCCTCCGATGAATCGTTACAATAGAAGACAAAATGTGAAACGAGGGATGGCTGTTTTATACAAGATGCACTGACGTATTAGGAAAGGGACTAGAAAAAGGAGGGGTGAGTTACCAGAACTGAGCAGAATGACAACTAGTGCTAGGAGGCGGCCGCTAAGTACAACACAAGGAAGCCACTCATCATTACATCTACGTCGGGCCCACGTTAAAGATGTTCTTATGTTGAACTTCCAGGAACAGTGAGCTGGAGCACTTTCCTCAAGTTTGGTCGTTTCCAGCAACACGATTTCACTGTGCGTTTATATCTGCCACACATTATTAGGATTTATTAGTTCTTGCATTTATAGTGATATATATATAAAAATAAGGTATTTTGAGTGTACGTGCTAACGGGCAATTAGCACGTTATAACACCATTATTCACTTTAACGTGGTGGGTATCATAGCACACAGTATTCTATCAGTGTTGACCTTGGTTAGTCATGTTCCAAATTCACAATAACAAACTCATTGTGCTGGATATTTATATCCCTGTTTTGATTGTGTCATGTTTTATTTCTATGACAAACAGTCTTTCATCACATAGAAAGCTTTGATATTATATTTTATTTGAGGTATTTAACATGGACTTACTGAGCCAACTAACTATATCAGCATACAACTTGTAAACTAATTTAAATCTAGAACAGACACAAACACATGGTCTCTAGCCTTTGATACATTATTTTGCTATGCTGGGAATGGAACCCGGGACTTTTATCTCAGTAGGCAGATGCCCTACAGAATGATATATGTAGTCAGACCCCTAATAATTATTACAGGTTTAATACAATACATGTTTTATAACTTACAATTATGGTATAAGAAGGAAAGACAAAGTCATAAGACCACTAGATACAGTTGGGATGGGGAGCAAAAGTCTGTGATAGACTATGTTATCATGGATGAAGAAATGAAAAGACAAATGATAAACATCAAGGTTATACCAAGTGTGTCCTTAGATAGTGACCAAAAGTTGTTGGTGGCAGACATAAAGGGATGAGAATGGAGTAGAAAGGTAGTAAGACAAGAAAGAAGAATAAGGGTGTGGAGGCTAAAACATGAAGAGGGAAGAAAGCGGTATATAAGAAAGACAAAAGCTTAATACCCAAGAAGATGAAGATGATGAATATAGGGAGAAGAAAAAAAGAACGAAGCAAGTTGTATGGGAAGCCAGGAAGGAGTGGATGCAAAAATTGACAGAAATGCTGGAACAGAACAGGGAAGAAAGTAAGAAGTTGTTCAATAGCCAGGTAAGAAATAGGAAAGAAAAGACAAGAAGTTAGAATGATGAATGAAGAAGGAAGAACATTGAAGATAGGATAGGAATAAAAGCAACTTTGCATGAGATATTTTGAGAAAATGCTCATTCCAGAAGAGGAAATGGATAGTAGTGAAACAGAGGAACAGGAAAAAATAGAAGTGGAGGAAATAAGTCCTACATGGAAAGAGGCAGAGGATGCATTAAAGAGGATGAAACAAGGGACAGCACTGGTTGTGGACAAACTGACTGTGGAAATGATAAGAGCACCAGGGGAAGTAGGTATACAATCGTTATACTGGGTGCTAAGAGTGTTATGGAAGGCGAAAAAGGTATTTGAAGACTGGAAAAAAAGTGAGTTATAATACCTATTTTCAAGAAACAGATAAGAAGAGGTGTACAAATATAGGGGGATAATGCTGATGTGCCACTGTACAAAAATATATGAGAAGATACTGAAAAAGAGAATTAAGAAATGAATTGAAAGGATGGTGAAGAGAGGAATAGTACCAGTTTAGGGAAGAGAGGTATAAAATAGACTTAAGCTTTGCCATAGGACAGATGGTGGAAAGAAGGAATGAATATGGGAAAGGCTTGTTGATGGTATTTATGGATGTGGAGAAGGCATATGATAGTTTGGATAGAAATAAAGTTGGGGAAAGCGATGGAGGAGGTCAAAGTGTAAAGAGGAGTTGCAATGAGAGTGAAAAGCATGTATGAGGATAACAGGAGTTGTGTTAATATGGACAGTGGAAGGACGAAGTGACCTTTCACCATTACTATTTGTAATGGTAATGGAAATGGTCATGAACAAAGTTGCAGGAAAACTCGGGGAGGAAAGAATGAAAGTCATGATGTTTTCTGATGACTTGATGATATGGGGGGAAGGAAGAGAAATTAAAGGAACAACTATAGGAATGGAATGAGGAATTAAAAGAGTGTGGAATTAAATTTAGCATGGCAAAGTGTGACATGATGTTAATATAAGGAAGAGGGTAAAGCCTGGTAATGCTATAAGGTTGGATGGAGTAGAGCTGAGAAAAGTACAGAATGTAAAGTATCTTGGAAGCATGATTTATGAGAGAGCTGGAAGTAGAGAGGATTTAATGGAAAGAAGACAGCAGGGAGAGTTTTTCTATAGATGCGTAAGAGACTTGCTATGGAGAAGATAAGTCCCCTTGAAGTATAAGGAAGTGTTGTAGTAGAAACATGGACAGGGAATGTAAGAGAGACTAGGAAAGTACAGGCCATTGGAATGAAGTTTCTGAGGAGCGTGTTAGCTGTCACTAGGAGAAACAAGATTAGGAATGAAGTTATCCGGGGAAGAGTTGGGGTACAGGGAGTACATGAGATGGTAAAGGAAGTAAGACTGAGATGGTTTGGGTATGTAATGAGGAAGGAGAAAGAGAGGACACCGAAGAAAATGTTGGAAATAAAGTATGTAAGAAAAAGACAGCAATGAAGGCCAAGAAAGAGATGGTCGTAGTAGATAACAAAATGTGCAATAGAGAGGAGAAGAATGGTGAAAGGATAGAGGAAGATAAAGACATTTTACTAAAATGACCCGGCCACAGGCTGGAAACAGTGGATGATGAAGATGATAGTCATCATCTGCATTTATGATGATTGAAAATTAATTTTACTGTAGTGTGAACTGTGAGTCCAGCGCAACTAGTGTTGTTTGAAACTTATCATTGACTACTGGAGGGTTAATAACCAGAGTATAAAAAAGATCACAAAAATATATGTAATATTTAACATTTTATTTTTCTAGGGTATATAATGTAGATATCATTATTTCTTAATCTTCTTAGTCACATGGACCCTATAAAAAAAGGCAAATAATTCGTGGACCCCTTCATGTAGGATAAATTATAAAAAAAATCAATAATCATAAATGTATAGTATGTTAAAATATAGGTAAATTTATCTTTTCAGCAAATGTATATGTAATGACTAATGATATGTGATGCACAGATGTGTGTGCACAGTGAAAGTAATACTGTTTTGTGTGTGTGTGTGTGTGTGTGCGTGTGTGTGTGCGTGTGTGCGTGCATGTGTGTGTGTGTGCGTGTGTGATAGAGGAGAGAAATTATTCAGATGAATGTAGCCGCACACATACACTTAAGTTATCTAGTGTATGAGTATAGATTGCATGTTCGTTATAATTAAACATGGTTGCCGGGCGTGGTTCATAAAAAAATAAAACCCTAAGATGGCGGATGAAACGTCTAATGTCTTTTACGACATTTGGTTCAATTTCCTAACACCAATCTTCTTTTAGGTCTGTAGCACAATCACCTTGGCTTAACTCTATTTCATCGTCCACACTGTTTGTATCACTTTCATCACTTTCTTCATCGTTTTCAGAATCACTAATTACTAACAAGTTTCCAATTTATTTAGTTCGCAAAACACTAATCTTACGATCACAATCCATGTTTATTTTGAATGAAACCATAGATAACACAACAAAACAAGCTCTTTTAAAATGAGAATTTAATTTCCTACTAGTTATCAGACCACAGTCTAAAATAAACTGATAAGAAAAATACATTTATAGTATAAGCGAGAACAAAACAGCATTGTTTATGACGTGAACATAACTGTTCCGTAAGTCGGCCATCAGACCACTATCTTGGCATATGAAACAGATCCGTATGTCTACTCCAGTGGGTTAAGCCTCATTCAATGGCACCGAAAACCACGCGATGATTGAACATCGCTTCCCACAGATTAAATCCTCTCCCACTGGAATTGGCAGTTATGGGCCTGCGTGTGGATTGCACAGGAAATATCTCACATTTCAGATACTTGACTCTGCACCTACAAGCTGACCGGTGACAGATAAACTTATAATAGATATCACACATCTTGAGAATGGATCCTTGAGTTGAGGGCTGTGCCATGATAAAATTGGCAATTTTAATAACATCATCGAATGTTGATTTTAATCCTTCGGGCATATTTAACTGCCAAAGCTTCTCTACTTATGAAGCTGTGAGTCCACTTGATATTCGTATCAATAGCTTTGATTAGCCAATGAGGCCTGTTATTTAACCCGACATCACCACTAAGCTCGACACACTTTTCCCATTTAATATAATGTTTTACAATAAAGTTATTGATTTTGTTAAATACAGCCTCAAATGTTGTTTGAAGAATCTCTTTAAGAAACAAAAAAAACTGTACCTTCACACTCAAAATGAACTAAAGCCAATAAATGACGTTGTAGCTGAGCTGGTTTCATTATTTTGTTCTAATTTGTTAGTCACCTCCGTGTTGTTAGCTATCCATGCTCTTATTGATGGGCACTAGATTTTTTTAATGACAACTGGCATTTATAAATTATATTTAAAAAATTACACACAAAAACCACATTTTGTAGGTACTTTTATATAATACATTTTAGATTTTAGAGTTCCAATTAGCATAACTTTTATAAGTCTAGTACTAAAGCCGTGCTAACTACAACTTATGAAAACGGTATTGTTCAGCAAACACACTGAAATATTTATTTTATTTTCCAGGTATATTTACATTCCATGTTTAGGAAAGAATCCGGGCACACGACAAAAATTGATGGCCTCACTTTTCTGTTTCGCTTTTGTTTATATTTGGCACAGAACTTATTCTTATGTGCTCATTTGGTCTGTCTTGAACTTTATTGGTATAACAGTGGAAGAAATGTGCAAGAGAATTTATTCCAAAACAACATATCAATATTGGGAGGTAAGCATCTTTTTATGTTTAAGTTATAATTATTTTTGAACCACAATTTAGTTTTCTACTTAAGCTCATGACTGAAAATTACAATCATCATCAACAACAACTGTTTCAGCCTGTAGACATGTCAATTTAGTAAAATACCTCCATCTTCTTCTATCCTTTTACTATTCTTCTTCATTTTATTCCTTCCATTTGTCTCCTTTCATTTGCACACTTTATGTCATCTCTTCCTTTGATCTCTTTCTTGGCATAACATGTGATCTTTTTCCAACATACATCTCCATAATTTTCTTTGGCATCCTTTCATTTCCATCCTCATTACACGTTCATACCATCTCATCCTTGCTTCCTCTACTATCTCATTTACTCCCTGTAACCTCATTCTTTCCCAAACAACTTTATTCCCAATCTTGTTCCACCTCATGACAGCTAACATGTTCCTCACAAACTTCATTCCTATGTCCTTCACTTTCCTTGTCTCTCTTACATTCATTGTCCTTGTTTCTGCTCCATATGTGACCATGGGTACAAAGTATGCCCTGTACAACACTTCCTAACACTTCAAGGCCACTTTGTTTCTCCATAGCAGGTCTCTTACACACCTGTAGAACAACTCCTGCTCTCCTCTTCTCATTAAATTGTCTCTAACTCGACCTTTCTCCTCAATCACGCTACCAAGATATTTTACGTTATGAACTTTGGCCAGATCTACTCCATCCAACCTTATAGCTTTACTAGGCCTTCTCCTCTTCCTTGTCATTACCACACCTCACCATGCTAAATTTAATTCCACACTTATTCATTTCCTCATTCCATTCTTGTAGTTGTTCCTCTACCTCCTCTTCCTTCTCTCTCCATAACATCAAGTCATCAGCAAACATCGTGGCTTTCATTCTTTCCTCCTTGATAACTTTAATATGTTCCTAATTGTGTTAAAAGTTGGACACATCCAGGAACTTCTCATCATTGTGACAAACTGAACATTCTCATTATTGAGACAAACTTTACCATCTTACCATCTTTACCATCTTGAAACTATTGTAAATATTGCTAATATAAGTAGTTATATTAAGATTAAATTCTTGTTATTATTTTAACTTAGGAAACTTAACTCATTCTAACAACACTTTTAAAAATAACTAAAAGACACTCGAATTTTGATTGATTTGATTTTGAAACAATAATATGAGTCTATATTGTTTAATTTGGTTGGATTTTAACCTGTATTTTGCGAGGGGTGGTTGGGGTTGATTAAAGTTGAGAGCATGATTGAAATAAATCTTAATTCACAGTTTAGGCCTATATTGTGTAATGTTGGTCTATTTGTAATTCATTAAAATTTCTAACGATTTGTAGGATTTGGATTCAAGATTTGAAAATAAAATGTAGTTTCGGATTCGAGAAATAGTGGATTTGCCCCATCTCTACTTTTGATTAAACCTTATTTTGAGATCTATTAAAAACTTTGTCAAATCTTTAAAATTCAATTGTCCGAGTCTTATGTACCATAACTCCACTCTCCAAGAGTTATGTTCTTCGAATGACACCACACCTTATTGAATGTAATACAACCCATCAATTATCCTAGCAAACTATTATCCCAACAGTTTTTGTTTTGAATTACAACACAATCTTTCTTAAAGGCTACTTCATACCCCTTATCAGTTACCTTATCAACAGAGATCAAGTCCATTCTCAGATTGGGAACAAAAATCATATTTTCTTCATGTTAACGCCTTTGTCTCTGTCGGTTGATTCAACTGTAGTAGTTGCACTACTTCATAAATTCACTCTAAAACTTGCACATTCTTCGACTGCTCCCAAACTTGTTTTTATCATTGCCTCCATCTGATGTGCATCCACTATCAAGACACAATTTCCTGCATTGTGAGAGTCTTCCATCCTCAATGCTAACTTTTCATTTGCATTTATTAGGAAACCCATTTCCTCTACTGTACTCGCCATCTTTGACAAATTTCCAAACTTCTAAGTGCGGTCAGCAATTTTGTGTCCTACCCTCTACAGTGAAGACACCTGCTTGCTTTCTTTCTTTCTTCCTGAACGTTTGGTTGTTTCCACTGATGCTGCTACTACTTGCCATCATGGCGTTTGAGTTCAATATGATTTTATGTTGCTTCAATCCCCTTGCATCACTTTCTTCAAATATTTTTATTTCCATTGATTCCGGCTTAGGGAGATTGTTATGTGATTATATCACACACCTAAAGTTTTTTTATGAAGCTTGGTGGAAAGCTGTATGTGTATAACAACCCGATAGTTAGGAAATGTTAGTTAATTTCTTTTTCTATTTCGCTAAGCTTGTCCACTGTGTCAAAAAAACTCTCAGATATGTTCTCTCA
Organism: Timema monikensis; assembly: GCA_902151445.1. Classification (NCBI taxonomy): domain Eukaryota; kingdom Metazoa; phylum Arthropoda; class Insecta; order Phasmatodea; family Timematidae; genus Timema; species Timema monikensis. The sequence continues at coordinate 108,641 of CABFVZ010001317.1, forward strand.
CATCAACACATTCTTCAGAAGTATTACTTTTCTAGCGAGTAATATTGATTGACAAATGATGTGCAACTTTTCTCAGACTTGGTTTGAAGTAATGGCATCCTTTTATTTGCTTTAGCTCTGGCGGGTTGATAGCCAAACTAAATCAGAATTAGCCTTCCGGTCAGTAACACCCCAGACCTTGGTTGCCATTTCACTTGTCGCATCACTTTCTCTCACCTTTCCCCCGCTAAGATATTCCCAAGCGTCATTTTTGACGAGTAGTATTTTCCCTTTGGAGTTTCCAATGATAACATTTTTCTTGTCAAGGCTTCAATGATTGTCAAGTATGATGAATTTATTTTTTAAGAGTTTTTTAAGAAAAGCATATTTCCCTTTTAACGAAGAAAACCACGCTTCCCCTCAAACACACTTCACTTCGAAATATTTCAATTTATGATCACAAAACGTGACAATCTTGGCCCATAACCTGTTGAGAATATGCAGACTATTCTGTGGAAATTAAAATACAAATGACACTTTGTTAACTGCTAGAAAAAGGTTTGCTATATTTTTTAAATACTTTAGAACAATTTTTTATTGGAAGTGTGGCCACTAGGCAAGCACAAAGATGTTTTTTAAAAAAAGCAATAGAGATGGTGCTTAGTAAAAGTACTTAATAAAATTAGGTTTGTTTACGAAATCTTATACACAATAACAGACAGGGCTGAAGCTTGTTGTTACAAGACCATGTCCTACCTTGTATAATACAAATAAATAGAAAATGGCACCAAACTTCTATATTGAATTAAAAAATAAATGGATGCTAGAAGGGCAAGGTACCACATGTACCAGAAAGATGTAGGCCTCAAAGTTTATGATTAAAAACACAATAAAACATATAATTATGTAATTTTTGGGGAAGGGGTAGGGGGGAATGACACTGCCTGAGGTAATACCGCCGCCCGTTCTGTGTTTCAAACGGCCTGAGTTTGCCGTGCTAAGATTTCACTGCCATCTCGAGAGACAGCATGTAAACAGTTCTGAGCTGTTAATGGCGGATTGAGTAGTCTTTGTTTGTTTGTGGTGGAAAAAAACTATTTTTAATAGCATTTCTTCTTATGGGTGACCTGGTGGTCTAGGGGTAAGGTGTCAGACTTCTATGCTGGCGGCCGGGGTTCAATCCTCAGTCACGGCACAGATTTATCTGATTTCCAAACCCTTCCTTCACCTCTGACAAGACATCTTGTGAATGTGGGGAATGCCAGGCCTCCACCATGGTTCGGATTCCACGTTAAACTGTAGGTCCTCCATTTCATCTCACAATCGCCCTACCATTACACACTAGCATAAGTGCGTATAACCCGAACGGGTAGTAAGACGCGGTGCTAATAATAATAATAGCATTTCTTCTAATTTTTCAACTCAACAAACACAATGGTAAGTGTACCTATTTTGTCCTTATTCCTTAAATACATATAGCATATAAGAATACACATTTCAATGTATATTTTTGTGAAACATTATTCTCGTAATCTATTTTGTTTAGGCGGTAGTAAATATTTATGTTATGGAAGAGTACACTGAGTAATACCGTCACAGCAGGGTACCATCACAGCAGGGTGGCGATATTGCCTTGTGTAACTTTAGGGTGGTGGTATTACCCTATTTATTATTTATAGCACGATTTATTGTTCTGGATGGTTTGTACCCATAAAAGAACTACAGAAAAAGTGAAATGGACAAAACAACTTTAGGTAACAATAAAAAAGCATTCAGAGAAGGTTGCAGCGTGAAAAGTGTATCAAGACAATTCAACATTCCTAGGACAACACTTAGAGATAGACTGACATCTGGCAATAGGAGTAAAGCTCGTTTAAGTAGGAAAACAATATTTACTGCACCTCAATAAAAAGAACTTGCTGAGCATGTTTTGCTTTTAGCTAAAATGTTCTTTGGTATAACACGGACGAAGTTGTGTCAATTGGCTTTTGAATTAGCAGAAAAATATGGGATACCAAATAATTTCTTTAAAGAAGAAAGACTTGCAGGATTGGACTGGCTAAATGGATTCCTGAAGAGAAATCATAGAATTAGCCTGCGAAAGCCAAAAGCAACTAGTTTGAATAGCTACCTTTAATAAAGAAGTTGAACATTCTTATTCAAATGTCCAGAAAGTAATCGATAATAACAAATTTCCGTCCCCACGAATGTGTAATATGGATGAAACAGGCATTTATACCGTGCAAAAACTGGTTAAAATTCTATGACCAAGAGGACAAAAGCAGGTTGGACTTGCATATAGCTGGGAGAGGGGTAAAACTGTAACTGTTTGCTGTGCTGTGAGTGCTTCTGGAAACTACATACCTCCCATGTTCATATTTTCAGGGAAAAGGATGAGTCACTTTCCAGAAAAAGGAGATCCTGAAGGCGAAATATACAGTTGTTCATAAAGTGGTTGAATAAATGAGGGTTTGTTTGCAGTATGGCTTGAACATTTTACATACCATGTGAAACCAACGAAAGATGATCCTGTTTTGTTAATTTTAGATAACCACAGCAGCCACAAAACCATTCAAGTTTATGAATTTTGCAAGACAAATGGGATTATCATTGTTTCAATATCCCCGCATTCATCGAACCGTTTGCAGCCACTTGATATCACCTTCTTTGGACTTCTGAAGAATGCCTTCAATAGATAATGTGAATGTCATGAAGAATCATCCCCACCAAAAGATAACACCTTAGGAGGAAAGCATACATGAGTGTAACAACAATGGTTCTCTTGTACAGAAATTTACCCATTTGATCCTTGTAAATTTAATGAGGATGACTTTGCTTCTGCTGTGGGGCTTAATCAACAACAATGCTAAATTATTAGGTTCAGATTTTGAGGAACAAGCTACATTCCAAGATACTTAGAAAGCAAATCTTACAAAGCCTTCTTGTTAAAAAGAAGCAGCAGTAGCAGGAAGCTCTTGTTCAGAGGTGCATGTTGCAGACATTTGTCTTTTCCCTATAGTGAAACCTAACAAACCATGTGCAGCAAAAAGTTTAAGGAAGAAACATCACTCTGAGATTCTGACTTCAACACCTATGAAAGCAGTATTCATGGAAGCAAAAATGAAAAAAAGAAAATATCTAAGGAAGAGAAACAGAAAATTCTATCCAGGGACAGAAAAGCACATTAGTAAAGCTCAGAAGAAAATTTACAAAAGAAACATAAATGTTGAATCTTGTGAAAGTGAAGATGATCTGTGCAATGAATATTCTTTAGATGATATTGACCCACTTGATAACAATATATGATTGTGCGTGGTGAGTTTGGGATGAACAACGAACTTTGGTATAAATGTGTTCAGTGTTCTATGTTGTATATTATAAAATGTTAAACATATAAATGATATATTTGACTAGAGTAGTTGAGTCACATGTCTAGAGCAGCTATGAAATATTGTGAGTGATATATATATATATATATATATATATATGAGTGCAGAGAAGGAGAAGAGGCTTTTTTTGTTGTTAATAATTGTGTATTGTCTACCTTTACCCCCACTTACCCTACATCAGTCCCCTTCTTTGTCTGAAGAGAGGCCTACAATTTTCTGGTTAGTGTGTAGGCCTTGGTTTTCTATCTTCCTTTCAATGTTTATTATAATGTATAATGTATAATATGAACTAGTTGTAGTAATTTATTCAATTTTAGAGATGTTTTTTGAAGACACCTCAAAACATCAGAAGATTCCATGCTCTAATCACCACACCACTGTTTGTGATGTCAGCAATTTCCAACTTCTATTTCTTTGGAGATGTTCCAATTGGAAATATATATTGGAGAAGACTGTTTGAAGGTCAGTATAGATAAGTTTGGTTTATGAAAACCTCAACCCTTGTTTAATTGAGCTCTCAATATAGTATTAAATTATACTTTTGTGATGAATTCTCAAACTTAACAAAATGAAAATACACTCATCTTTAAAGCTTGTCAATAAAGCAAACCTAACTAACAAATTGTTATCACTCCAAGCAGTAAGTAACATACATATCTTAATGTACTCTTATTGATTGCCTGAAGCAGCTGCCTGGCCCAATAAAGTTATCGTGGGATCTTTATGATTGTTAAACCTGCTGCATATACGTATATATTAACATACTGAGCACTAATTTATCTATAAACCATTATTATGAGGGCCAGTGCAAGAATTTGATTAAAATTTTCACCCCATTTCTAGTTTGTATAATATAAATGCTGCATGACAATAAATAATAATAACGTACAAAACAAATATTAAAATTAGATAAATAAAACATAAATGTGGGCACCCTTTTCCCTCTCTAATCAGGGTTTGCAAAAATATTATCCCTTCTTCTCTTTTAATTAAATATCCTTGTGATTTGCCAACATAAAAAATAAATAAAAAGATTATGTTGTTAATCATTCTTTAGATAAATATATATATATTTTCTTATTTCTTGATATTATATAAATAATATACCAGTATTTGGATTAAATTACTTTGTTTCAAAATAATTATTAACGTATTTAAATTAAATGTAATTTTTAAACAATAAAAAATCTACATTGTGTTATAAATGGCCCTTAGAACCTTTGTGCGTGCCTAGGTCACCCTAATGACTTCTAAAACCTATGCGCTCTTGGTGACCGCCTAGGTTACCCTAATGGCCCTTAGAAACCCAGCGCCCCTAGACGACAACCTAGGTTACCCTAATAACTCCTATAACCCCAGTGTCCTAGGTGTCTGCCTAGGTTACCCTAATGACCCCTAAAACTCCAGTGCCCTAGATGACTGTCTAGGTTACCCTAATGGCCCCCAAAACCCCAGTGCCCTAGGTGATAGCCTATATTACCCTAATGACCCCTAATACTCCAGTGCCCTAGACTACAGCCTAGGTTACCCTAATGACCCCTAGAACCCCAGTGCCCTAAGTGATAGCCTAGGTTACCCTGATTACCCCTATAACCCCAGTGTCCTAGGTTACCCTGATGAGCCCTAGGTGACCACCTAGGTTACCCTAATAGCCCCCAAAACCCCGGTGCCCTAAGTGATAGCCTAGGTTACCCTGATTACCCCTAGAACCCCAGTGTCCTAGGTGACTGCCTAGGTTACCCTAATGACCCTGGCTCACAGCCAAGCTATACACTGAATACACAGCCTTACGATAGTTTTGCCACACTCGTTCAAACGGGTAGAGCTTTACATATCCAGTAATAACAGCGCTTCCAAGTGATAATTTGTAAAATAACTCTTATTTCATACGAGCTGAAAGCAAATGTTTTCTGTCCAATCACACTAGTTCAAGACACAGTTTTTGAAAGGCATTGGTAAATGAATTATTAAATAATTTCATTACCAGCTCCTGTAATCACATAGCCTAAGGCATCGATTTTGCAACAGACTGAACTGCCGATAACTGAGATATTGGGGTTTGAATTCCAATCATTTGAACTGATGGTGTTTTCTCCTAAAACACTTTAGATTCTCCTGTGTATGGGTACATTTCCTATAATTCTACCTACCTCATTCCTACACCATCAGTGTAATAAAATTAAGATATGTGTATATAGCCTGAATGGGTTGTGTAACAATGATGAAAAAATCTATAAAATTGAATCAAACTTAAGTGTGAAAATGAATCTTATCTGCATAGTCATGCTCTTAACACATTCCCTGACGCGGGTGTTGAACAATGTATTGGTTTGGCTGAACGTTCCTTGGTGCGGGTGTTGAACAATGTCTTGGTTTGGTTGAATGCTCCCTGGCGTGGATGTTGAACAATGTCTTGGTTTGGCTGAACGTTCCTTGGTGCGGGCGTTGAATATTGTCTTGGTTTGGCTAAATGCTCCCTGGCGTGGATGTTGAATAATGTCTTGGTTTGGTTGAATGCTCCTTGGCATTGGTTTAATTGATGCTTAATTGCAATAAGTTATTGTAATGCCATCTCTCAATGAACCACTGAACTTTTAGCCAGTCTTATTTCTTCATATTGAAGCTGATAGATGGCCCTACCAGTTCAATGCTATTATACGACCATGAATAAAGAATGAATAGAAAATAAGTGTACAGCGAAACTATGTGTCGGATAAGAGTTTATGGGTAGAAAAATGGCTGCCGGGCCTGTGTAGATTGCTGTGGTAAACACGCACTAAAGAATGGGTACAGAAAGAAAGCAGGCTTCCTGCTTACCGGTTTCCAACTCCGGTGAATACTTCAGTCTAGCGCATGTTGATGTACACAAAAGAACACATATGAAAGCCTAAAAACCTACTCGTTGTTACTAGCTATTTCCACCATCGTTGTCTAGTTCACCCATCATCTGATGAAGAGTTTTTACTTCTTGATAGTGTTAATTCAAAATTGAAAAGCAATATAACCGTTATACCTCCAATATTCCGTGGTAGGAAAAATTATGGTGACATTCATTTAATGACCAGAGGAAGGATAAACGAGTGTTTCACCACACAACATGCAACCGACCGTAAAACCAGCCAATTTTGCTTAGAGAATTAAATATATTTTGACAACATTTATTTCATTAACGAAAATTCAAACCAAGCAGTAGAATATAGAAGATTTGGCGGGGAAACAGTTTATTTTCACAAGTTTTAAATTACAGCTGAAAGAGTTTTACCAAATATACATACAGTAGAGTCTCGTTAATTCTAACTACGCTAATCCGAAAATCTGGTTAATCAGAACAAAAGTACAAGAAAACAAAATTTATTGTAATAGTACAAAGTAGCGAAAAGAAACAATGTATAAATTCACTCAGGTTGTTTTGCTTTTAAAAATGATAAAAAAAAATAGCATATTCTAGGGTACTTATAACAATTATTTATTTGGCATGTTCATAAAATCAGTAAGTTTCTTTTGTTATAATGAAGTGTATCAAAATAGCAACAGGGTACTCACCCTACCCGCCTTCATCTCTCTGTGCTTGTGAATAGCACGCATGTAAACATGCTCAATCCACACAGGAAAACTAGTAATATCACATGGAACATAGTAATTGTTTACTGTTTTATATTGTTGGAAAAGTGAAGACTACTTGAAAGTCCTGGGTAATAACAAAAATGCTTCAGAAAAGGAAAAAAGAAGGAAATGTGAAAATGTCAACAAAGAATGTATGAAACTAAGCAACGAGTTAAGGAGAGAAACACAAAGCCAGGAAAGACTGTATTGAGAAGACCTGCTAGGACAGGGGTTCTCAGCCCGAGATAAATTTTAGGGTTTTAGGTGGGGGAGGGTGGGGAAATGGGAGCACAGGCTCGACATTATTTTTTCTACAAACCACAATTCTACAGATTTTATACTCCATTCTCTGAAAGGTCTTTTTTCCTACCAATATCCTACTATATAATAGATTTATGGTAGGGAAAAAGGCCTTTCAGAAAACAATTCCTACTGTGAACGGACTTTAAATAATCTACAGTATATCACACTTTACTGTCTATAACAGATTAAATAAAAAGTTAAGTTAAACTTTTACTTTCTATCAGTGGAAATATTCCATATATAGTTATTGTTTTTTCGTCCTTTTACACTGTGGACTGACTGTCTTATCTCCCCTCCTCCCTTGATCTTATAAGGCACTTGTAAGGAATAACAGTCTTTGTGTGGACTTATGCTTTCCTGATCTGGTGGAATGGGATGGGCTGTGCTTCGGTGTTGAGATCATTGCACCTGTCTTTAGTTGAGTTGTAGCAAGAACCTTAACATGGGAGGTTGTGTTGGGCCTCGCCCCTAGGTTATATACACTTTGTAAGGCCTTGTGCACGTTGGAGTTACACAGAACAGATCCATAAATTGGACTGCAGCAGTCATTTGGTAAGTTGCCTCATCTTTCCTCCCCCTCTCTCCTCTCCTTAGAGTCAATTTTATTACAGAGAGGGTGCGGCCAGCAATCACGCATCTCATGCTGGCACATTAATTTATGTTTGACTTGCTTTTTTTTTATCCACAGATTTTGAAGCCCATTATGAGTGTCAAAAAAAAAAAGAAGTTACGATGATTTGTATATTCAGTATGTATTCATATCCATCAGCATCATACAACACTATTCCTTATATGCGTGAACAATAATTCAACACATGATAATTTTGGCACATTAATTTGTTTAGTCGTACAGTGGATAATACACATTGTATAAATTCACCTTGCTAATTTTATCATTTTTATTGATAATTACAGCCACTGCAAATGCTGTTAGTTAATTATTAATTACAAACATATATGTGTGGGTGAAACTCACACCTACACACACACACCCATATTCGAAGACAGCTTTCAGCCAAATTCCATAAGAGATGCTTTTGGTTTTAAAAATGGTTGATTTTTAAACTGTGTCCTGCAACCAATCAGAACATATCAATGATTGCATGTCCCAAAACTGGCCTTACAGATGATTTCTGTAAACAACGAATGTCCTCTAGTGTTGAGATCATTGCAAGGTGCAGTCATGCATTAGCCTCAGGCTGGCTATTCATAGTTTCTTGCAGGTACCTGAATTCCTCTTACAACACACTCAATGGCAAATTATAGCTCATAGTACCTAAACGTTAAGATTGGATGTTACAATCAATAAAGAAGAAAGGCCTTAATATGTTATTTATAGCAAAGCTTTATTAAATGATTTTATGAAACCAACAGATTTGAAGCAACATTTGCAAAATGTTCATCCTTAACACATGGACAAGGACAAAAGCTTTTTTTACACCCCATGGAAACTCTATTAAAAAACAAGCTGGGATTCAACAGGGCTATTCCAAGAAATTGACCACAAGTTTACTGAAGCTCCTTATATCATCGCACCGGAGATCGCAACATATAAAAACCACATACAATTGGGAAAACTTTGATCAAACCTTGTGCTCTTGTAATAACTACCAGGGCCTCAAATTTTGTAAAAGGTTTAATCAATCCCCTTCTCAATCAGAAAATCTTTTGTAGTATAATGTCTGTGAGTGCTGTCCAGATGGAGCAACAGCTATGTTGGGGACAAAATCTGAGTTTCAAGCTAGTGTGGAAAAACAAGCTCAAAAAGTTAAAGGCATTCATTTTATGATCCATTGTCAGATACTGGCCTAAAAAACACTTCCAGCTCTAACCAGGGATAGCTTTTGAACCAATAATTCCAACTGTAAATTTTGTCAAAGAAGGAGTTCTCAACTCGCGGCTTTCCGAGCAGTTATGTAATAACATGGATGTAGGCTATAATTGGCTGCTTTCCCAGGCACATCTTTGATGGCTCTTAAGAGTAAGCTTAGATATGAGCTTGGATTATATTTTGAATGTAAGGGTTAAGATGGATTGTTTTGCTTGATTGAATGATGAGGAAACAACAATGTGCCTGGTCTATTTGTTAAACATTTTTGAGCAGCTGAATAAAATGAATCTTCAGATGTAAGGAAGAAATACAAACATAAAATACATTGACTATTTGAACACTTTAATGAGTAAGATAGAAAATTATAAGAGAAAGGTCAAGATAGGAAAGGTTGCCCAGTTTGAGAAACTGTCATCAGTTTTTGTTGATTGTACCCCCAGAATTTGCCCAAAAATGAAATTTTGAAACAGTTGACAGCACTGGAAAATAAATCCTGTCAATATTTTCATGAACTCAGTGATGAGATAGATTTAATGTGGAATCTCTTCAAACTGTCAGTTGAAAAGTTTCCTGATGATTAACATGAGGGATTCCTGAAGCTGAAGACTGATTCGATAGCAAGAGATATGTTTGATGAAAAAGAAAATACAGAATTTTGGCCCTTAATGTGCGATTTTTACCCAAAAGTTTCAGAAAGAGCTATCCATATACTACGCTTTCATTTGTGTCACCATATCTTTGTTAAGTCAAGCTTTTCAACTCTCTTGCAAGGGAAGACTAGATTTGTTTGAAATACATAATATATTATATTTAATTATATATATACTATATTATATAAGTGGTATAACTTATTATATCATAAAATTAAATTTACAAACCTCAAAGCTGAATTTAAATATCCACTATTCCAGTTGTTAATCACAAACATAGCCGGAAGGAATAACTTCCAATGGTGAATAAATCATGTAGGTTAGTTGTTAACTTTGGAGCCTCTTTGATTATCTCTTTGATTTTACAATGTAATTTTTTTTAAATTTGCAACCTTTATTAACATAGGATTTTAGTTTGTATCATCATCATCATCAACTGTTTCCAGCCTGTGGCCAGATCAGTTTAGTAAAATTCCTCCATCTTCCTCCTTTAATTGCTTCCATTCCTCTCCTTTCACTTTCACACTTGCTGTTATCTGCTCCTTCCTTACAGTTAACTTCATTCCTGATCTTGTTTCTCCTTGTGACAGCTAACATGCTCCTCACAAACTTCATTCCTAATCTTGTTTCTCCTCGTCACAGCTAACATTATTTTCACAAACTTCATTCCTAATCTTGTTTCTCCTCGTCACAGCTAACATTATTTTCACAAACTTCATTCCTAATCTTGTTTCTCCTCGTGACAGCTAACATGCTTCTCACAAACTTCATTCCCATGTCCTCCACTTTCCTTGTCTCTCTCACATTAATTGTCCATGTTTCTGCTGCATATGTGACAATGGGTACAAAGTACGCCCTGTACAATACTTCAAGGACACTTCAAGCAGTCTTCTCCTTCTTTTCAAAGTCTTCGGAAGTTTCACAAAGTCTATTATTTTTGTACTAAGATTAAATTTGGTACGTGAAGAATATTGCATAATGAGTCAGTTCCATTTCAATTTAAATATTTTTATAATTTGCCTCTTTTTAATATTCAGTTATGAATTAATTTGCTTACATTGCTTTGTTTTGTAAATGTATAACAAAAATACAAATCTAAGTCGAGCAGTGATGGCGTAGCGACCGGTGTGTGCGGGGTGGGGGTCCACTTTCTTTCCATGTAAACAATTTCTCCTCCAGATTTGAATAAACTCGCCCTCTCAATTTATTTCACTCCTCCCTCATATCCCTGAATATTAAGCTCAAAAATGGCTGTGTGTCAAATTCCAAATAGCTTCAGGCATTAATTTTTCAAATAGTTGTTGGAAGAGGCCCGCTCTAAATAGCTTCTGGATGCATCTAATTTTCCAAAATAATAATACTTAGCACTAATTCTTACTGCCCGTTTGGGTTATATGCTTAAGTACTAATTATGCTAGTGGATTAAGAATTAGGAAGATTAAATATAAAGGAAGTGAACCCGCATTTGCATGGAGGAAGAATGGAAAACCATTTAAGAAACCTCACCCCAGTTCACCTGAGCGAGGTTCGAACTTTGATCTCCGTCCTCGGCGGTCTAGTTCAACACAAAATTAGCGCTTAAGCCAATTATGCCACTGAGGCTGATAATTTTCCAAAATATTCCAGGCAAACGCTACTAATTGTCTTAAAGGAAAATTCAAATTTAAAACAAATATCTAGAGAAGGACCACTTAGTATAGCTTTTATAAGTATATTTATAATCTCCAATTGATTTTACTTGAAGTTATTTAACTCGCCTTGTGTTAGTTAAATGGCTTTTCAATTGTTTTCTATGTTAATTTGAGGTTGTGTTTATAACCCTTTTTTTAGATCCCAAATATATTTGATATAACAATCAGCAGTTTACTTAAACAATTATTGGAAATTGGCCCAGACCCATCTCATAAAAACTATTTCTTCATTTCATGACCAAGACAATTTGTATAAAAAAATTACCCTAATAATAATAATATTTAAGTGGTTAAAAATAGAGCCTTCAGTTATCATGTTATTTTGTCAATGCACGCATGTGTACACATTGAACTTTAAAAATATTGAAAAAAGTCAAATAAAAACTGCAAGCTGCATCTAAATTATAAGTGTTGTTGATTTGGTGGCCATCTGTTGATCATTTTTCTGATGAAGATTCACACAAAACCCAAATTATTAGATGTCACCCTCATAGTTTATAATGATGTTTATTTGATTTCAGGATCTTGGCAAGGAAACTGTACACTATTCCTGTTATCATACTGTTGCTGCCAGGTTTCTATTGAAGTAAAAAACAAGGAAATCAGTAAAAAAGTAAAACACAGCTAACAGATTTTCTTGTAATTACAAATTTACAACAGCTGAATGCAAATTGTCTCCATCAAAGCATAATGAATCTATCTATACCTTTTAAATAAATGCTATACTTTTTAAATAGAAGCAGTAGTGTATTTTATACTTAACTGTCCCACATAACATTGATATAACACATCAAATGTTATCAATAATATCATTTAGAGATATATGACAGTTAACATAGCTATTTTTTGTATTATAAATTAAGTTTTATAAAATTCTGGTACCAGGAATCATCACTTAATCAACAATATGCACATTCAAACAGTTTGAAGACAATACCATGGAAGAAGAACTAGCCATCCCATTTCCGTCATGTCAAAGTGATCTACTGATCGGAAGTCATCTTTCTCGTCACTGAGGGTGAACTTAAATAGTTACAACTTGAGGTCTTAAAGGAGGTGAAGGGACCCTGCCATGGATCTCGGAGTTCTTGTTAAGAGCAGTGACAGTGAAATTGGGAGGGAGGCAGGCCCCTTGTAAATAAATGGGACCTCTCTAGATTGTAACGTTTAAAAGAGCTAGACTGATATATTAATGTTTGTACGCCATCATTAGGGTGATATTTGATATAACGATTGAATTGGGTCCAAGTTTGCTGTTCTGTATTATAATAATTAAAAAGGGATGATGTCTTATTTTATAAATTAAAAGTTCTAGTGTTTTATAGTGTTTTATTTTAATTTAAGTAGATAGTCACATGTTGTAGATTTTAATAAAAGCCTGACTATTAGGTTATATGCATGATAATTCCAGACACGTGAAATTTAGAAGACAGATTAAGATGTCATAGACTCTACCTACACGGCTCCTTGTCAGGAAGGAAAGTGAAGAGATGCGTACCCTGAAGGGGTATATCAAGCGACATTGCCTTCTTGAAGCTTCCCAAAAGAAAAAAGGTGTGGTCATCCAGGTGCGTTTCTGTTCACAAACTGTGTTGTCTTTTTAAACAGAGACGTAGAAGGATGTTGCCATACCTTGCAACTTAGCAACTTAACACAAATAAATCTTACTACCCGCTCTCATTTAAAATATCGTAATTTTTAGTAAAAATGTGAATACTAAATTATTGAGATGTATAATTCCATATCAATACAAGAAGTATTTCACTCCCTTCTGATATTTGTGAATATGAAGCTGAAAGATGGTCTTGAATCAGATTCCAACTAACGTCTAGAGGCATTTTATATTCATATATTTTCTTGGCTTCCAATTGTTAGGGGGCTGTACCCCCAAATTCCCTCTTTTTCAAAATTTCATTCTGATTACAGCCCAAGGTAAATTTCTGGGTGCACCACAGGAGGAAGGGCTTAGAATATCAAGAGAGGCAGGGGAAGTACAGTGGGAATTTAGCACAACTTACCCTTTTCAATTGTTTTCATAAAAAGATCAGCAACACAAATTATGGGAGCATGATATTCTGGTGGCACAAACTCAGCACCAACTATTGGCCTAGGTTTTAGAATGGGTGATGTTAGTGATGTTGCCAACTTTATGGAGCTCAAAGATGGTATAGGAGGGTAGTTTGTGGATAACAGGGAATTTTCGGGAATCAGCTTAACGACTATTAATACTTCTCCAGCACAACCCTGTGAAATAAAAGTGTACCTAACTCAGACTACAGTACGCCCATCGCTTCTTTGGCTTTACATGACAGCTAGCAGATGCTATCAGTAATGCCAACATTGTCTGAAAGTAACTTTTGTCAACATGTTTGTAAATAATTATTATTTGCTAAGTATTACTACTAGTAACACTAAAAATATTATCAATCACTTTTAACAATACTTCCCCAAGGATTACAGTATAATTTTATTTTCCATAATCATATTTAAGAAAAAAAAGTCTAGTAAATTTATTCTAGTTTTTCTTTTCACTCTTGTGGCAATTACAGGTTAAATAGAGCGTGGAATTTTACATTTAATGGTATATAGTCAGTTATTAATATTTTTATAACTGGCCTTGCATATCTTTAACATAAATAAATGGTTTGTGATAATAAAGAGGAAAAAATATACAAAATGTTTGTGAAATAATATAAAGTTTAAATTTTGTAAACACAAGTATTAATACTATTCTCCGTCCAGCCGACAACAAGGTCCTCTTTTTTGTACGTCACCAACTGGCAACGTAGCTTCTATTCAGTGGCCATATTTGTTTTAAGCATATAAGGTCACTTTGAATGTTCTCTTGCTCTTAGTAATTAATTTTAATTAAACAGCAAAAGCAAACTTCAAAACTATACAAACAACCAATGGTTATTCTCATAACCAAAATCTAACAATTTTAAATAGACATTATAAAAGTGAATTATCGTATAAATTACAGTTAATAAAACCACATGTGTGTATCTACAAGTTGAAGCAAACAAAAATATTTTATTTGGGCGTGTCTGTGCTACCATTAATAATTTAATTACAAATTTTAATAATAGTCTTTTTTTAATATTAATTTGGCTACTTAGTAATCCGTGTGTTCTTTTGTGAATATTAGTTCAGTTTGTGAGCGTGTTATCCTTGAAATAAAAGGGTTTTTAGTGATATTTGAATAATTATTCATCTAATAAAACATTGAAGCATTTGATAAAAGAATAGCTAGTGTTTCTCAGTGAATAATATACATTATTTGAAAATTTAAGTCTGTGCATCAAGACTATAAAATATATATTTTAACCCCAAGATTGTGTTGTGTTGTCCTCGAAGCTAAACCTTGAGTTAGAAAAATGTTTCTGAAATAGGTCCGCGTGTAGCCATCTTTTCATTTTGTTTATGTTTCCATAGCGACGGATTCTATCACTGCTATTCTTTCTTTATTTCAAGGCGCATGCGCATATTTACTCGGCTGTGATTGGTAGTCAGTCCGTATAAACGAGTCCGTAGAAAGTTGGGCAACTTCTACGGATAAAGGCCCTGACACAGACTCCGTATCCGTAGGTCCGTAAGAAATCGATGCTACAATATCAGATTGCTCTGGCCACAGAGTCCTTATCCATAAGTCCTTACTCCGTAGAAGTTGCCCAACTTTAACTTTCTACGGACTCGTTTATATGGAATACCAATCACAGCCGAGTAAATATGCGCATGCGCCTTGAAATAAAGAAAGAATATCGTGATAGAATCCGTCGCTATGGAAACATATACAAAATGAAAAGATGGCTACACGCGGACCTATTTCAGAAACATTTTTCTAAATCTAAAGACCCCAGGAAGAGCGGCTTCTAGGAAAGTGTTTTCTGAGAAATATCAAGTTCTCAGAAATATTGGCTTTGCTTTTGTAGGTTCAACATCCCTATTATTTGGTTTATACTCCATTTACTAGCGTCATTACATTTTTTCTAATTGATAAATATGGATACTAGCGATTTTGAAATGGATTCTCTTCTTATTGATTGTGTTCGGCAAAGGCCTGTTTTGTTTAGTAAAAAACTTAAAGACGCTTTAAGAAAGGAAAATGCCTGGCTAAGTATTTCAGAAATCATCGGGATACCAGGTAACTTTTTGGCTACAAGTAGGCCTACTTTTACTTTGGAAGCCAAACCACTTTTTTTAAATGTTGCGTTTATTTATGAAAACTAGAAAAAAAATGTATGCATAAATAGTTTCTACTCGTATTTTTTTTTATCAGGGCGACTCCTTTTTTTAGGCAGTTATAAAATCCACCTGAGTTAGAAACATATTTGTAATAGTGGAACCCAAACCTCTCTGTTTTTTAAGCCCAGTCCTTTATAGGCACTTATAGAAAATTCATCTGAACTAGAGACATGTTTGTACTTCTGTAATACAAACCATTCTTTTTTTCTTAGCACGTCTTACTACCTATTCAGGTGATAGGCCTGTATACAAATTACTAATGGGTTAGAGATCAGAAGGGTTGAATTCAGAGGAAGGAATCAGGAAGGTTGAATTCTGAAGAAGTGCACCTGCATTTGTGTACAGTGAGAGTGGAAAACCCACCCTCACTGCACCCGACCGAATTTGAACGGCGATTTCCCCGTCTTCAGGCTCTACATGCATAATGTATCTGTTCATATATTTTACTATGCCTAGTCCTTTTTTAGGCAATTAGAAAATCTACCTGAGCTAGGAACATGTTCGCATGAGTGGAATCTAAACCACTCTAGCCAGATTGGGTGGCATTCTTTCCCCTGGTGTACATTGGCACATGTAATTAATATTGAAATAGGACGTGCAAGTTTGTGATAGCCGCAAAGGGCAGCACCACTCATAGGGGCTACCTAATATGTCAGGCAAAGCCCAAAGTTGTGTTTTAAATAATTCTGCTTTTTTAGCACATAGAAGTATCTTGTCAAATACCCGCCTCGGTGGTGTAGTTATTTAACGCACTAGATTTGTGTTGATCTTTACTGCCGAAGATGGGGAGATCAAGGTTCGAATCTCACTCAGGTGAACTGGGGGGTTTCCTAGATAGTTTTCCACTCTCCCTCCATGCAAATGTGGGTTCACTTCCTCTAAATTCAACCTTCCCAATTCACAACCCATTAGCAAAATTAATACTTAAGTGTACAACCCAAACGGGTAGTAAGACACAGTGACAAATTAATTATTAATCTTTTCAAATATCCCAAATGTAGTCTTCTATTTTTTTTATCACACTGTCCTACTTGTTCAGGCATATATGTATATAGATAATTACCCTAATGGGATAGGGACGAGGACGAAAGCATTTTAGAGGTAGTTACCCACATTTACATGGAAGGAAAGTGGGAAACCATTTTGAAAAACACCACCTTCAGTAGAGCCAACTAGGATTCAAACCCCGATCTCGTCTTCAGCAGGCCAGTACAACACGAAAGTGACGCTTTATACCATTCAGTTTCTGAACCAGGTTGGATTCTTCTAGTGTATCTTTGAGAATAATTTAGGGCTATTGAAAAGTGTATAAATAATTGTAAAAATTTAATATATGGTTTAAAAAAATATTTGTGCAGCTGAAGAATGTAAGTTAAGATGGACTCGACTTAGAGAATATTTTGGCAGACAAGTTTTCTCAACAAAGTTGTTTTTGGTTTCTTTGATCAGCTGACTGCTTGACGCGCGCTCTGTGCTGTATACTATTTTCTTTAGAATTTTTTGATTGGATGAAGTCTCATACTACCTCATTGGTTGAAACGGTCACGTGATTACGGATACGGAGACTGTGATCGCGTGTAGAATTTCTTATGGACCAGGATCACGGAGTACGGACCACGGACCTACGGATACGGAGTCTGTGTCTGGGCCTTAAGGACTCTGTATCCAGAGCAATCTACTATTGTAGCATCAATTTCTTACGGATACGGAGTCTGTGTCCGGGCCTTTATCCAGACATCAGTACATGTATATATTAAGCATCGCCACTACATTACATTTTGTTAGTGATGGCATCTCGAATCTTACATACCGACGTGGTTTTTTTAGTTAAATGTCTTAAAGACTTGTTTATTTAAATAATGATAATAAATTTATACACTTAGAACAACCTTGAAGATTCTCTAGTTTATTTCAATAAATGATAATTCAGGGCGTTTAGAAAGCTTACAAAATATACAGCTCAAGTCCGAAGACAAGTTTGACCAACAGCGGAAATTTAGAAACACTATATTTAAAATGAATAAACATTAAATAACTAATGTTAAATTTCTCCTATCTCACGCGAGTGACAGGAGACGCCCACAAGCCTACAAAGCGTATTGTTCTCAACCCTCCCCTGTGGTGGTAGCGTCTTTTCCCTATCTGACCAGAATATCACCACAGCGAGAGCGTCATACAAAAAGAAATACGCTATTAAATCATCAGGGACCTTTAATGACCACCACTCAACCCAGGTGTCAGCACCTACCCATTTTACAACATCAGCGAATTAGTGTTGTAGTTAAATAAAATCAGGAGTAGTAATAATTAGGGCCTTTCGGCAAGTTTATTTATAACTGGTAAAAATATAAATTTATAACTTCATAAGATGAAATAAGGCTGCGACTTCTACGCAATATATTATACATTTAAACATAACACTAATTCTCTCCAATTAATCAAAATTATAATCAGTTTATAAATTATTAATTTTAAAACAAGCAGCAATATCAATTTACAACATAAAAATTTTGCTATAATAATGTCCGTAACAAACAATCATCTAATAGGGATTCTAAAAGAAACATATAAGACTTACATCGAATTCAAATGACAAATGACTGGCTTGTCAATAAAGTGCATACAAAAAAGAGTTACAGTAATCTAGGCTGATCCTTCCCTTTAATACTAACACTAACAGATTCATGCCTACGAATAACATATGTTATACACGAGTGTGTAAAGGCCTAACCCTCTGACCAAAACTTTAATAATAAATTTCAACATGATCGGAAGGACAAAAGATCAACTAATACTTTAATCTCAGCTCAACGAAATTAGCCGTAATAAATAGATATTATAAGACCATTTCCGCAACTTAGAAATAATATTGAAACGCCCAGAAAAAAACCTAATATAAATCAAAGACAACTTCTTACAATGCATAGAGGCGGCTACATATATATATCTGAACGCAAACAAACCCTTCGCACTTACGTAAAAGTTAAAAAAAAGAAAAAAATGAATCCCCAAAATTACGACTACTTACATCCTAATATGTTCCATAGAACTATTGGCATCAAAAAGTACAGAGTATCACCTAGCACTTGCTTATATTCTGCTTGAAACAGCGGGGGAAATGTGTGGATGGATTGCATGACGTAAGGTGATATCATTCACAGCCAATGAGAGCTTAGATTACCTCATCGGCGCCTGCTCACAACGCTGAGAGGTACAAGATGAAGATGGGGGGCGGGCACACTTAGCACTACAGCTCCAATAACCTCCACAAGGCCGCACTTGCGCATCAACCACTGCATAGGTTTAGTCCTGTGGTAACAACTGTACGTTCCCGACAGGCATCAGATATTGTTTATCGCTAGTGGTGATCACAGTTGTCGGCTGGCATGATTTCTTGCTCCGTATGTAGCGCCGGTTTAGCCGTTAAATGGAGTAAGTGCAGAATGTACACTTGGTGGCGGAGGTTTGATGGTTATAGTTTCTAGCCAAATTACAGTTCTCTCAATTATGGCTCAAATCTATGACCCTTGTGGTTGGTTAACTCCTATCGTGTTCTGGGTGAAGTCTTTCATCCAACTGTTATGGACATTAGGCCTACAGTGGGATGAACCTTTGCTGCTAACATTGCTAAAAACTGGGAAAGATTTTTGAAGAATATTCCCGTTTTAGAAACCATTAGCATACCACACTATTTCTATCTCGCGTCTGCTACAACATTCAACTCCATGTGTTCTGTGATGCCAGTGAGGCAGGTTACGTATGATGTTTCCTCTACCTCAGATGTCTTGACCTGTCTGGTCCTCCGTGGCTCTCTCTTCCACCTTAACAGTGGCCTCTTTCTCGTTTCACTCCTGTGGCCAAAGTGGCATTGCCCGACGTCAAACCCTCACCACTAAATGTTTTAATTATTAATACTTATACTGATTTGATTCAAACATTACTGCTCAAACACTCGTAGTGGACAACACTTGTCAACACAATGGCTTTTGTACTTCTCTTCCTGAAAAACTGCAGATCAAAAGATCGCCAAACAGGACCCCTCAACCTTCAAGAACTCACTGAAGCCATTCTACGTATCTGCCGAGTTATCCAATCTGAAACCTTTACCACCGACATAGAACTCATCAAGGATAAGAAACCATACAGCACGAAACTTCAACCCTTATTCCCGTTCCTGGACAACCAGGGAATATTGAGAGTAGGCGGATGAATTAGTCGCTCAAATCTGGCTCACGAAGCTAAACACCCTATCATGTTACCAAAATCGCATCACATTGTCAAAATGATAATTGATGACCATCACCTCAAGCATCTCCATGTTGCACCTCAACTGCTGCAGTCTATTTTGTCTCAACAATTTTGAATCCTCTATGTTAGAAGCACAATTAGAATTCGAATTTTCAAATGTATTCGTTGCCTTCACCACAAACCAAAGCTCATAATTATAATGATGGTTGATTTACCTGAACCTCGAGTGACTCCACGTCAATTTCTAAAATCTGGAATGGATTATGGAGGTCCATTCTCAGTGAAGTTACATACCCTTCAGTTACGCTCAAAATGGACAACGCAGAAAACTAACCTACAAGCAGGAGAGCTAATCCTCATTCCTGATCCCAACACACCACCTCTATCTTGGCGTCTTGGACGTGTCACTTCAACCCCTCCTGGAAAAGATGGAATTGTACGAGTTGTACATCTGCGCACCCAAAAGGAAACATTTTCTAGGCCTTTCGTCAAAGTGTTTCCTCTCCCACTCATCTAGGGGTGTATATTGTTATTATCTCGTTCTTTTTAAGTAATCAATAATTTGTTTTTGTGTTTCTTTGTCTCTTTAATTGGTTTATTTGGTACTTTTGTTTCTTTCGTGATTGTTGTTATATCTTTTGTTCTATTCATTCATTGAACTAGTAGTTCAAGAGGGGCGGTATAGTATGAATATATTTACTGAGCCAACTGGGCTCTATTCTTTGTTTAATTAATTATATTCACTAGCACTAGGTGTCAGCACCGCAGTGATCCTTCTCCCCTAATGGATCTACGCTCGCTCATCCCACGCTTTTTTTCAGTATAACGAGAAAAACTGTTCACGCGTCTCTTTTAGCTCTCGGGGTATACAGCCATGAAACTCTATCGTGTGAAATAATTAATAAGTGCTCAAACAGCTATCTCATCACTCCAGGTATTCTCAGTCACCATTCGCAAAGGTAGGGTCTATTTAATTAATTGTTTCTCTCTATGTTTGATAATTTAACGAATATGTACAAAATCTCGCCTGTTAACACCGCACAGTTTTAGACCCGTGCAGCATTTTCAAATTTAATTGATGAGCATAACAGTGAATAAACATAGCACGAGGACAGTGTATTCACTTAGTTTGACAAATATTCTCTAAATTAGGTCTTCTGGTAATAAGTATTCTGTAATTTAGGACTTCAAAAAGAAAAGTACATGTGAATTTGCTTTGGATGAGAAGGTGACATGTATAATATAAGGCCAAAAAAGAAAGAACCCTAGAGTACCTATTGTAAATATACTTTATATAAACTTAAATGAGAACTAGTATGTGTTTGTGTTGTCATTTAACGATACGGAAGTTTTGATTTTTGTGGAAGACCTTAGAGTAATTTATTTAAATAATGATAATGAATAAATTGGCCCTACACTTACTCAAATTTTCTAGTAGATTTGAATTTTTAATAAATATAAAAAACAATATAAATTATAATTAGAGCTGTGTTAGATCCCGAACTTCGGGAAAGTGGTTGTTCCCTGGGAATAAATATTTCCCGGAATTTTTTTTGAAAATATATAAAAAGATTTATAACTAACGATCGACCATCAAAGTCATGTTTATATTTAATTTTCATTAAAAATTTTATTAGTTTATAAAATTTTAATTAACCTTATCTTCCACTAAGCAACTTGACACTCGAAACTTAAGTAGTGGACTGAACTTTTCCACAACCACATAAACGTTCATTCCGGGGTGGTGGTGGGGGGAGGATGGAGGAAATACGCAAGATGACAACTAAAGAAATTATAACCAAATGTTACTAATTTTAAAATCATGATTAATATAAATTATCATACAAATTGGTACAATAATTTAATCTTCGTTACGAAAATGTGGTTTTAGCGTAAATCACAAGAATTGAAAACTAAAAAACCTCTGGAGGACCAGTGTTACATACACAGACAAATGGACTGTATGGTGGAATGGGAATAGGTAGAGGCAACTCACCTCCACTTTATGTTGTCTGATTGGTGTTGTCTTGGAGTAGTCAATTTCATTAACACACGCACACGAATAATTGAGATGGGACCGTTTCCAGGGGAAATTTCACGGAACTTATCACTTATGGGTCAATTAAGTCTCAGCACACGACTCACTAAAATCGGCGGAACTAAAAACCGCG
This sequence comes from Timema monikensis, assembly GCA_902151445.1. Classification (NCBI taxonomy): domain Eukaryota; kingdom Metazoa; phylum Arthropoda; class Insecta; order Phasmatodea; family Timematidae; genus Timema; species Timema monikensis. The sequence goes on from CABFVZ010001317.1 coordinate 130,751, forward strand.
CCAGCGACACTCGGCGGGAAAACAATAGACCTAGAGGGTTCCAGGTATGTTCTTGTTGCCTCCAAGAGTGAGGAAAGGTTAATGAAGATGGAAGGAGTCAAGAAAATACAAGAAAAGACCGAAAAAACATCTAAACCACAACAAAAGGCAATCAGATCACAAAATAAAACAATAACTAACTAATTTCGAGGCATAGAGAACCTAGATAAAGGAGCACTATCCAAAGAGATAGCATAGCATAGAGGACAGAAACATGAAGTAGAGACTTATGGTACTGATCTAACAATAAACAATTCACAAACAGCGGTTCTTTTGGAAAGTTTAAAAAAATAACTTTGAAAACATAACCTCAATTTAAAATCGCCAATGTTAAGGTGCCACAGTTCCTATATTTGAAATTGTGGCACGAGCACACATGGCGGAGATTGTAGAACTAGGTGCCTACAACAACTCTACTTGTGGACTCTGGTTCTTCGGGACATTTGAGATTATTGACTTTGAACTTACATCACACATGAAACTTAACCTCTAAAATCCAAAAGTTGAAGGTGCCACAGTATCTATATTTGAAATTGTGGCACATGCAAAGTTGGTGGGTATTGTAGTACTAGGTAACCACAACAACCCTACATAGTCGTGGAACCTCGTTCTTCTGGAATTTTTAAGATATTTGACTTTGAACTTACATTACACATGAAGTTAATAAAATGTTTATGGACAAGACGATACCAGAGATTGGTTTGGTAACGCTTTTATTAATCAGACTAAACAGTATGGTAACGACCAATGGGCAGTGAGCCGAGAATTTGTGTGCCAATTTCAAAACAGCATCATTTCTAAAACTACTAATTGACAGGTGAATATTGTAGTTTTCATAATTTAAACATGTAGATTGCAGATAGATACACAAGCAAAACAAAATTAGACTTTCATATTTTTTGATTCAAACTCTTATAAAACCTCAGTTTTTTAGTGTAAGTTCTCATTTGTGTGACACAATGTTTGTTTGGTAATATTAAATTCTAGACAAACTTAATTCCTATGACCTCCAATTTCCTAGTCTCTTTTACATTCAATGTCCATGTTTCTGCTGCAAATGTGACATTGGGTACAAAATACTTCCTGTACCACACTTCAAGGGCACTTCTCTTCACCATAACCGATCTTTTACACACCTATACAACAACAATCCCTATTGTCCTCTTCTCATTAGAGGCTCTCTACTTCCACCTTTCGTCTCAGTTACACTTCCAAGATATACGTTCTGCTTTACTCAGATCTACTCAAGCCAATTTTATAGCTTTACTAGGCCTTATCCTCTTCCTTGTCATTACCATTACTTCACACTTTGCTATGCTAAATTTCATTCCACACTTTTTAACTTCCTTATTCCATTCCTGTAGCTGTTCCTGTGCTTGCATTTCCTTCTCTCTCCATACTCTCAAGTCATCAACAAACATCAGAACTTTTATTCTTTCCTGCTTGATTTTCTTTGTCACCTTATTCATGACTTCACTTTATTCCATTACCATAACAAATATTAGTGCTGAGAGAGAAGTTATCTGCTTCACCCCATTTTTTATTTGTAACCATTTCGTCCACCCATTTTCCGTCTTAACACAACTCTTATCATCCTCATATAATTATAATCTTCACTCTTATTACAACTCCTCTTTCTACTCCAGTTTTCCCCATTGTTTTCCAGACTTTATTTCTATCCACACTATCTTTGTCTTCTCCACATCCATAAATACCATATCTAAGTCTTTCCCATATTCATAACTTATTTTCATAAGTTGTTATATGGCAAAGATTAAATCTATTATTGAGCTCTGTTACTTACATCCATGCTGATCCTCCTTCCAGCTTTTTTTGTTTTATTTCTTATTATTTTTTCCATTATCTTATATATTTTTGTATAGTGACAAATCAGCATTATATCTTTATAATTTATACACTTCTTCCTGGCTCTTTTTTGAAAAAAGTTTATAACGTCCCTTTTACAGTCTTCCGATACCTTGTTCTCTTCTCAATCACTCTCAGCACCCTGTATATCTTTTGCATACCTGCTTCACCTACAATTTTTTTTATCGTTTCCACAGTCAATTCATCCACAGCTAGTGCTTTTCCTTGTTTCATCCTCTTTAATGCGTCCTCCATCTCTTTCCATGTGGAAACTATTTCCTACTCTCATGCTATTTCTTCCTGCTCCTCTATTTTAATCTCATCCTTCTCAAAATATTTCATCCATATCTCCATTTTTCCTCTTCTGTCTTTAACGTTCTTATTTCTATTTCCATAATTCTTGCTCCTTGTATTTTCTCTTTCATTCTGTTTATTACATAGCTATAACATCTTACTTACTTCCTTCCACATCCCAATTCGTCAGTTACTTCTATTTTTGCATCCAGTCCTTCCGGGATTCCCTTACCTCTAGCTTAGCTATTTTATTTTTTTCTATACATTCTTCTTTTGTTTCCTCATTCATATGCTTAAAACACTTTCTGAATGGATTATTCTACTTCTTCCCTGATTTTTTTTTACCCTGTCGTTCCACCAGGGTATCTCCTTCAACTTATTCTTATCACTTGTCCACTCACAGACCTCCTCTGAAGTTTCCACTGTTCTTAAACTTTTTCCTATTTACCTCTATATTTTGCAACTCATCTATAGGCATTAAGCTTCTTGTCTTTCGTAGGTATAGCTCTCTTTCCTCTTAACTTTCTATATTCCATGCCCATTTCCCTCTTTCTTGTTTTACTACCTTTCTCATACACTCCCATCCCTTTATGTCTGCCACCAACAGTTTGTGATCACTATCTAAAGGCACACTTGGTATTACCTTGATATTTAAGGTCTGCTTTTTCATTTCTTCATACATGATAAATTAGTCTAGCACCAATATTTGCTCCCCATACCAACTGTGTCTAGCAATCTTAAGGCTTTCTTTATCCTTCTTATAACAACAGTTTTCCACTTTAAATTTTATTTTTTGCACATAATTCCAACAGCCTTCTACGCTCCTCGTATTTCTCTCATCCTTCTCTCGCTAACAATTCCTCAGTCCCTCCTCTCTATTTTCCTATTTTTGCGTTAGGATCCCCAATTACTTCCAGCCACTCGTTTCTATATATTACTCAAACGTGTCCTTTTCTTATACTGGGCACTAAACTTGTGGGACAATGACTTGTATAACATTCATAATTTTTCCTCTATCAGCTATTGCCATCTTTATTAACACGTTATTCGTTCCTACATACTCTGCCTGCAGCCCTTCGTGGTACAGAGAATACTTAAGATAGTAGAGGAAGCAAGACTGAGATGGTGTGGAAATGTAATGAGGATGGAGAAGGAGAGGATACCAAAGAGAATAGTGGAAATGAATCATGTACGAATAATACCACAAAAGCGGCCAGGAAATAGTTCGGAGGAGCAAATATCAGAAAATGTGCAAGTGAGAGGAAAATAATGGAAACATGAGGAGGAAGGATTTTGGAAGGATGTAAGAAGATGGGGGCATTTCTTTAAACTGTTCTGTTCACAGGCTGGTAACAGTTGATGATGTTGATAATTACGAATAATAAATTAAACACTTAAATCACTTGACCATAGCCAAATTATAAGATCAAAGAAATATATTAATTTCAAAATGTTTGGTTATTAAATATAAAATAATAATATAACAAAATTAAATTGTGTTATATTATAACGATTATTACCAATCTCATACTAAATAAATGTAAAGGGCTTATATTATAAATATTATTAAAAACAATAGCGTTCTCTATGGATGTAGCTATAACTATCTGAATAATCTATGGTTGGTCAATTAGTTACCATTGATTTCATTCTTTTCTAAGCAAAATGGCGTTATCATTTATCAAATAATAACTAACACGTTAAATATATATTTGGAATTATTCACCGATTTGTTTTAAACAACGCTCATTGTCAAAGGTAAATATGAAGTGTATCTGTTTAATTTAACATTTGACAATACTTTTTCACAACACCGTTATTTATATTTTTCAGTTTTGGTTCAGTTTGCACTTTCTTGATAAGCCGGCTACTAAGTTTTATTTCCCTAATTTGTTGTACTTATGTGATAGTTATATTTTTTATTTAAGAGTCCGTTTCACCCCATGGTTTACACCCAACTCTGAGGTAATGTGGTCTAGAGCTAGAACTGAATGTCTGAAACATCCTTTCTTTCTAACATATCACTACCAAAAAGCAATTTATTCGCAAACAACATTGGAACATACGAAGGATCTAGTACGCTTTAACTTCTCCATCTTAAGCCGTTTCTTTCTTAAAATATCAAAAAGATTGATATCAGCCATACATTATTCCAAATATTAAAATAGTTTGAACCAAAAAAGAAGAAAAAACCAACTTGAATTAAATATGAAAACGTTCTACCCACCTAATGCCAGGATCACGATCAACTTAACGTATAAGCTCTAGTGATCAGACATTGAAACAAAATAATTAAACTAAAATAGGAAATCTACATTTATCATAAAAGTTAGGCCTACATCTATTGAAAACTGTAAACATTCACAGATTATCACTGTTCAAATAGTCCAAATCACAGATCATAATCGAGAATGAAGATGTTTGGCTCAATTTGCTACTTTGAGTTAGGTGAATCATGATCACACATCTGCACACATTTGTTTTCTTAAGTTAAGTCAACTTTAAGTGAACATTAGGAAGTTAAGTTTAAGTTGATCGTGATTCCGGTATAAGTGACGGATATCTTTTGGCCATTCTAGAACTATTTGGACACATTACACTAAACCCCAAACATAATTTTTACTGTACCAAGTCGAGAAAATCGTCTATGATAACCACAATTAACTTTAATGTTAATTGTGGTAATCATAGTAGATGGTTTTTACATAAATATGTCATATTAAATTTAACTACAAATGATTAATCTCATTGTAGGGGATCACAAGTATTCATAACGACCAAATTATAGCTGCCATAATATTGATGACTTCATTGAAATAACACAACTGGTTTATATTAATTATTATGACACTTATTCAACTAAAACCTAATCTTTCATTATTATGACATTTTATCACCCCAGTTTAAACAAACCATTCATGTGTAAATAAATTAAATTATAATTATAGATAATTAAACATTGATGATACATATCATACAATAACATAATAGCAATTTTAGTGTGCACTGTGATAGATCACATGTGTAACACAAAGCATCATGGGGTGTCGTCCATCCAGTGCACAGAATCAATAACCTATATCATCAATATTCACATTTAGAAAGTGATTTGGGCGATGCGTTATCGAGTTTTATTTAAATATCTAGTATTTAATACAAGTGTGAAAAATTTCTATGTCTTGGTGTCTTCGATTCTACATACTATAGTGTGAATAATAAAGCGAATAAAATATTTAGTGAAAAATAGCCAAATGTGAGACAATTAAGACGTACTAGACTCTAATGTTGAATATGACTTAACTTCATGAACCCTTATTGGCCTATGGATGTAAAAGGGGTACTAACTTAGAAATCACAAATAACACTTCTTCTGTAGGCTCTTGTATTTAGCCTACATATTCATAGAAAATAGTTATGGGGCTTATTACAAGCTGAGGGTGGGATTCCTTAATTTTTGTTCCCATGTCATGGTTTTTTAACCAGTAATATATCACAAAAAAAAAAGAGAACATTGATTAACTTAAATAACAAAATAAATATCATGAAAAAGTTTTTGAATCAGGGAGAAAAAAAGAATCATGTGTCTTGAGGCACATGGGGGACATTTCCAACATTAGTTAATGTAACAACTACGAGGTACTGGGGTTCCACCCTGTTTAATACATAACACATTTTACTTAAGATATCACATCATAAATGCACCTTAATACTATCATTATATTCACAAAGAAATGGCAAATTGAATAATAATAATATAATCATATTTATTTGAAATTAGTTTATCTTTACAACACTTAGCCCAAAGTCCAAACGTAAACATACTAGGAGATTTGATTGGACCTGTGATCCCTTACAATATGATACCTTATATTATGAAAATAATTTTATTAATATTAATTGAGATTCTTATTTACTAGCGAATTATATGGTGAAAAGGTTAACAGTAGAGCAAGTCATTTGAGAAACCTGCTTCGATGGCCTAGTTGGTTAACAGCTAGTTTCGTGTTGAGCTAGACTGCCGAGAGTCGGTTACCTGGTGATCTAGGGGTAAGGTGTCAGACTTCTGTGCTGGCGGCCGGGGTTCGATCCTCGGTCCCGGCAAAGATTTATCTGATTACCAAACCCTTCCTTCACCTCTGACAAGACATCTTGTGAATGTGGGGAATGCCAGGCCTCCACCGTGGTTCGGATTCCACGTTAAACTGTAGGTCCTTCATTTCATCTCACAATCACCCTACCATTACACATTAGCGTAAGTGCGTATAACCCGAATGGGTAGTAAGACGCGGTGCTAATAATAATAATAATAATATAAGCTCATGGCACAACAACTGAAAATAATTATGTATATAATATATTGCCTAGAAGTTAGGTAGACACGCGGACTAAACGTCAATCTTGTCTATTATCGTTTACTTGTGACAGAGTGGTCAAGGTGTGAATCCTGGCTGTGTGCACTAGGTGTTTTTAATTAAATGGTTTTCCTCTCAAAACTAATCCCAATATATTCCCTATAATTGCATAATCATTTCTAGCCCACTAACATGATTAAATGTTGATAGCCAGGCCATATTGTTAGACAATGCAAATACATAACCAATGAACAGCAGACCCATTTTTACACTAAATCGGTGTTCAATAAAAATATAGAAATTTTTAACTAGATTAAAGTTCCTCTTATTATGATTCTTCTATTTGACTATATGTATAGTAAAGCAGATTAAAGGAATTCTACCCAAATTTATGCAAATGTGAATATCACCTTCCGCATTCCTTTCTCCGTTGTGTAAATATGCGAACAGCCTGGCCCTGAACGGATATTAGAAAATGAAACACACTTATTTTAAATAATAATTTTTGCATCACATCTTATTACCTGGCTGTTCTTTTCATACTTTAAAGATGTGGGGAAGATGGTTTTAGGTTAAATGCACCCTCATTTGCATGGTGGGAGAGTAAGAAGCTATTTAGGAAAGATCACCCTTAATATGTTCGGCTAGGATTTGAATGCCATTTGCTAATCTCCCCATCACCAGCAAAGCATACTAGACAAACTTTGCATGTTGACCAGAGGAGGCGGACTTGTTTAGCTTTTTTTTCAGGACCCGTGTCTTTAGTGAAACTTGTATTCATATTTGGCGATAGTGCCAAAGTGTAGAGGTTGATGGTAAGGGGTGTTTATTTGAGTTTAAGAACAAGATAAAATCTTGGTTCGTTAAAATATCTGCAACATAGTTGTTAAAAAATCAAAAATAATGTTTGAAAACTATGAACACCATAAGATGTGGCTCGAGCTATTTTAAAAACCAGTCCTGAAGCCAAAAATCAAACATCTAATGGTTCAGAACTAATCAACTATAATTTTTAAATACATTTAAACATTAACACAGTGAGATAAAAGGTAATTAATTAAAACAAACTGCCTCTCTTAGAAGTGTAATTTTCATGTGTAGTAGTAAATATTTATTAGGCTAGTAAGTTTTTAGACGATTATATTGAAATAGTAACATGTTTATTTAAAGAAATCTAAATCAGATAAAAAAAAAACACAGATAATATAATAGCCTTAGAAAATTAGTTGTTAAATGCAATTTCATCAGTTATAACAACTTTTAAAGGAAATAAAAATGGTTAAGTTGGGTATATTATATAATTTTTTTCGTTAAATGGGTGAAATTAAAGTTCTTACTGTTTGGTGGACCATTTCTATTCATCTGGATTTATCAACCTTATAGATTTGTTAGTCCTTACCCTCTTCCTTGTCATTACCATCACTTCACACTTTGTTATGCTAAAGTTCATTCCTCATTCCACTCTAGTAGTTGTTCCTGTACTTGCTCTTCCTTCTCCCCCCATACCGTCAAGTTATCAGCAAACGTGGCTTCCATTATTTCCTTCCCGAGTTTTTCTGCCACTTTGTTCATTTCCATTACCATTACAAATAGTAATGAAAGAGCCATTAATTTACGCTGCCATATGGTTAGTTTGTATTATTACCGTGTAATAGATAAATGGACCATCAGTTATGATCACACTTAACATATTAGCCTGACTCATTCAATATAATGAATGAGGTGTTATGGAGCGCCCTTTTTCGCATTGAGATCCACTTTATAGTCACCAATCCTATACCGCTCTCTCCAGTTCGCAAACAAACCCTAGCTGCGCAAAGAACTGCATCATGACTGACAGCCAAAGGGATGATTGGGGGATATCTCTATTGATTTATCAAAAGGCATGGGTGACGCATTTGAGTCCAAGCCTCCAAAAAAAACTCGCGTTGAATGAAATAAAAGTGTATAACCCAAAGGGGTAGTAAAACGCAGTGCTATAAAAATGAATCAAAAAACTTTTTGAGCTCCAATTATAACCATAATAACCATATTTATTATGCACAAAATTGGTATAACATTTCAACCAGTTTTATTAAGCTGGCTTTCTCACACTGCTTACTGCTTTTGGAGCTATGGTAATTTGTGATGTTTATTAGTTTATCACTTTAAACATGAAATTCACAAATTATTGAGCATGATTCTTGGAAGTTGTCTGTCTCTACAATTTATTACTAGTAATGTTTTATTTCTCTTAGCATTGCGTCTCATTTCTAGTTCTTCCACTGCCATTAAATAGGCTAATTGGTAATACCTCAAAGGTAATTTTTCAAAGTTTTTTAAAATTCGCTAGGGTTCTGTTAGTTCCCATATTCTACTAATTTTGGTTCTTGGTCCTAAACTCCACCTAATCACACAAACTAATCCAAAATATATAGAGCCAACTTTCTCAAGTAATTTATAAAATACTAATTAATTAATAGGTAAATAAATACTCTTGTAAGCTACGGTAGTAAAAATAAATATGCCTAGTAACTCTTGCCATACTTTACTCAAAATTTATATAACTTCATCACGTAAATCTTTATATGCCACAGTGTTCTGCAGTCTCTTTTCCACGTGGCTAATGGTTTCATGCTAGATAAATTTAAATGCCTACAATTTTAAAACACAAGAAAAGGGAAAAACACTAAAATTATTAAAATATATTTTACCCACTAAACAAAGTCAAGGTGATTGCTCTACAATAATCAAAATGTATGATTTATTTATTTTTCTAGCATGTCTTACTACCTATTAGAACTATACAGATTCAATTTAACATGAAAAGAATAATCTTGTTGAGATGATAAGATAGACTAAAGTTAAAAATAAATGTTTAAAATATTTATGTTAACTTATAAACATGTCTTTTTATGGTAATATTTTATTTTGAACTACCATTTCAGGCAGTCATTTGAAGACGTGAGGAATTACTCTATTGGATCACAATGACTGGAAGTAATAAAATAGTGCAGATCACAAATATTGCTCCCCAAGCCACCAGAGATCAGATGCAAACTCTTTTCGGCTATTTGGGTAAAATTGAAGATATAAGGTTGTACCCAACTATTCGAGATGTTGCTGTTCCAGTACAGTCAAGAATTTGCTATGTCAAATTTCATGATCACGTGTGTGTAGGTGTTGCACAACACATGACTAACACCGTTTTTATTGACAGAGCACTAATTGTTATTCCTTACACTTGTGGTGATATCCCAGATGAACAAAGAGCTCTAGAAATCACCAATCAAGGCTCATTGGTACCAGGTTTACTTCCTGCAGAGCCTAAGTTGCCTCCACATGTTACCAACCATTTGGAAGGTATCCCTCCTAATCAAGTAATAACAACTCACGATCCTCGTCTTGAGGCAAACGGTTTGCCTTTGTACCCTCCATTGCCTGCAACATTGGATGCGAGAAGGATTGAAGAAATCAGGAGGACTCTTCTTGTTGCAGGGATCGAGAGTTCGGTTACACCGCAGCAACTCATTGATTATTTTTCTAGTGCTGGAGAAGTGAAGTATGTAAGATTTTGTTCTAGGGATGGGGATATGGAACATTATGCCTTGTTAGAGTTTTCTGACCAGAATAGCATAATTGCATCACTTCAGATGAATGGAAGTGATTTAAATGGGAAAAGCATCAAAGTCTATCACTCTACACAAGGCATCGTCAAGCCGCAAGCCAAGAGTAATGAGGCTGCCCAGAGAGAAATTGAGGAAGCAATGTCTAGAGTGAAAGAGGCTCAAAATCTTATTTCTGCTGCTATTGACCCTGTGATTGGGCTCCTAGCAAAAGAAAAGAAAAGAAGTCGAAGTGGGTCTCGGTCTCGCCGTTCAAGGTCTCCTTCTCATCATGGTAGGAGGAGGTCTCGTTCACGCGGAAGCAGGAGAAGGACAAGATCAAGGTCAAGCTCTAGGCGTGGGGGGCGATCCCGCAGGTCACACTCCAGGTCACGAGATCGTCGGAGGAGATCCCATAGTCGTAAACGAAAAAGTAATTCTCGCTCACGCTCCCGAAGTCGAAAAAGGTCTAGATCCATATCACGCAGATCTCATTCAAAGTCTAAATCAAAGTCGTCACATTCTAAGAATCATGAAAAGTCTAAAGATAGAGATAAAGAAAAGGATAAAGATAAAAAAGATGATAAAAAAGAGTTTAAAAAAGAAAATAGTAAGAAGGAAGATGAAGTAGAAAAAAAATATGAGGATAGTACTGCTGAAAACGAAACTACAGAAAATGGTCACATCAAAGAAGCTGATCCGGAAAAAGACAAAGATCCAGATAAAAAGAGTAAGAGTAAGGAAAAAGATAGCAAAGAAAAGGATAAAAGTAAGGAGAAGACCTCACGAGACAAATCGAAATCTTCTCGACCCAAATCTTCTTCCAGGTCACCATTAAAATCTCGACGTCGCTCTCCTTCAAGGCGCATTAGCCGCTCACCTTCAAGGAAAAAAAGTAGATCCCCTTCCCGTAAAAAGAGTCCCGGTCATGCTCGTCGTCGAAGTACCTCTGTAAGTCGGAGAAGGAGTGCCTCTCGTTCAAGGAAACGCAGTAGGTCGCCACGTTCGGCTCATAGTCGACCCTCCCCTCCACGTAAGAGGTCAAGAAGTCGTTCCAAAGGCAGGAAAGATTCTGACAAAAAGAAGGAAAAAAGTCATGAAAGGGACAAAAAGGACAAAGGCACAGATAAAGATAAGAAACGAGAAAAGAAAGAATCCGAAAAAGACACAGAAAATACCTCGAAAGTCCCTCGTAACTATGATGAAGAAGAGGAAGGATTTGATGCACCAGAAAATGATGAACAGCCGAAAAAAGAAGGTAGCACTGGTAGTCACAGTGAAAAGGGAGGTAGTAACAACGGTGATGATCAAGCTGATGAAGACATGGATATTTCAACTTCACCATAAATCTTGTGTCTAATATTACTGGAAAAATCTGTTTATTTTAAAAATCAATAAAATTAACTTAGCTTTGAAGTTGGTTAGTATTTACTGGAAAGAGACATCAGCACAGGCCAGTGTCAAACTTGTGTACAAAACTCATAATTATAGCAATTTTAAATAAATTTGAATACAATAATCATATTTATTATGTTAGTATGAGTGGTAATTAATTAGTACATCCAGTGTCCAAATAAATAGAAAATCCTGGTAAACTTTTGTTATCTGGATCAACAAGCAGGCAAGTGTCATTCTTTAAACAGATAAATAAAATAATATAAAATTACATACGGTAGGCCTACACAACATTTGTTTATGCACATATTTATTTATAGATTATTGATCATTATATGTTGCTTTTGTATAGTAACAGATAACATAACAAACTCAAAGAAAAATATTAGATGTTGAAAATAGTAATTTTGAAAAATTGGAAGCTAAGTCTGGAGAATTTAGGATAAATTAAAAACACTCTAATATTAAAATAAAATTGCAGCTTGAACTTGAACAATCTAATTTATATGTGTTATATTTTTAGCTTTTTTGAAACTTTTTTTTACTAAGCATACAATCTAATAAAGTACCATGTATTCTTAAGTCTTTCACAGAAGCTAAGCTCTTAAAAAGGGCTGACTAATTGCTTAATTTATGTAATCTTAGAGCTTATTTGTGTTTGTCATTTCCGATCTAATCTCTGACTTTTATCAAGAGTTTGTTATTAACATTCTTAACTGTTAATTTAGAAATATTCTTAAGTTGTAGAGATGCATTAAATCAGTGCTTTATTTTGAATACTCTTCATTAAACAAAATCAAACTTGATGTGAATTTGAATTATAAAAATATTTATGATTTTTAAATAATTGCACAATGCTTTCATTCAGGAGAATTAATTTTGCTCTAAAGAAAAGCACACTATTAATTATGTGGATTATCAAAGTCAGTGGTTAACATGCACAACATGTTTTAAATGTTGACTAACAGTTTGTTAAATATCTTGTAATCTTATTCAATTCATTAGCTGCTTTATCATATTAAAAAAGTAATTTTATAAAACTTGGGATGTGAAAAAAGTATCACTACTTTACTAATATCAATATTTTCCTTTCGATACTAGTATTTTTTTACTCCATACTTTTTTCCTTGATACTTTTACTGATATTAGTACTCACACTCAGGTACCTGATCGGTATCGAAATAAACAACTTTTTTGCTATCTTCACTCATGCTGAGATCAAACGTTTACAAAGAGAGACTGAGGAGGGAGGAAAAATTACACAATTACAATTCTCACTCATTTTCTGCTTGACAATAAAGGCTCATTCACATAGGTCAAATTGACTGGCATCAAGTACTTGCAGTCAAGCGAGCCTGACTCTTAGTACCAGTTTACATGAAGACAGTAGTAGCATCAAGTACTTGCAGTCAAGCGAGCCTGACACTTAATATCAGTTTAGATGAAGACAGTAGTAGCATCAAGTACTTGCAGTCAAGCGAGCCTGACACTTAATATCAGTTTAGATGAAGACAGTAGTAGCATCAAGTACTTGCAGTCAAGCGAGCCTGACACTTAATATCAGTCTACACAGAGACAGTAGTAGCGTCAAGTACTTGCAGTCAAGCAAGCTTGACTCTTAGTATCAGTTTACATGAAGACAGTAGTAGCGTCAAGTACTTGAAGCCACTTCCCAAGAAACCCATCAGTCAGTCATTTGCAAATGGGGACAATAAAGAAAGGTATGTCATGCTCAAGTGCAATAAGCATATTTTAAAATTTGTTTTAAAGTATTAAAAACCATTATAATTTTCAGGATTTTAATAAATATGAAAAAATTAGTGCTCGACCACGGAGCTATAGACAACTGGTTCAACGGTATCTTTTCCGTACAGTGATGATAGGCGCTCGACCACGAAGCTATAGACAACCTAAACATCATCACAACATTATTATATCTGGGAATTAATCCGTAGTATTTCAATCGATGCCCAACAAGGGTCGATTAAAATCCATAGTGTTACACTATTTATATCTTTACCTGATGTTTAGCTTTAAATAAATCTATAATATCACTAGAAAATATCATTTCAAATTCTTGTTTTAAAATATAAGTGGGAGGATAACTTGTGAGCTAAAAGTGAAACCTTTTTTTAACAACTTTACATTTGGTCCTGGCTCTAGGGTTTTTAAAACATTATGTTCCCTATTCTCCCACCTCAGTGACAGGAGTACAAGTTTCTCTTGTTAGTATGTACTGAAAATCAGCCGCACCCCCCTCAGTCTCTCTATGTTATCTTACCACTTCAGGGTTCCTACGGTCTGGAAAGTCAGGGAAGCTCAAAAAAAGTAAGGGAAATGACAATTCATATCACACTTCTGTTTCATCAGAAATCATAAAACCGCAGAAGGAAGGTGTTGCCAAAAGTGAAAGTAGTGTAGCGCCTCGAAGAAACCCTAACACCTATGTTATAAAAGATGATATAACTAAGACAAAGGTCATTTGGGCTTTACAAGCTTTTGACAAATAAATGTCTTTCAATTCATGCAATAATTTTAGTACAATATTTCAGTTGATTTTTCTCAAGTGTTCTATTGCCAATGCCTTACTTTTGGTGGAGACAAGGCTGCATATTTCACTGTGCATGGCTTGGCTCCATTCTTTCAGAGCAATCTACTGGACCATCTAAAATCATGTAACAACTTTGTAATTTGTTTTGATAAAGCACTGAGAGGACAAAGGGACATTGTAATCAGATACTGGTATCAGTTGTTACTTAAACAAGTGTGTTATTTGATAGCACCGTTGAAGAATTACTGAAGAATTTCTTGGATGGTATTTCTTCTCTTCCACTCTCTAAGTTCTTACAAGTGTCAATGGATGGCTCAAATGTCAATTTAAAAATTATAACACTTCAGGAACACATCAAATGTGTCACCGACAATGGTATATGTAGTTTGCTAAATCTGGGAACATGTGGGCTTCATGTTGTTCATTGAGAACAGGAGTGGAATCTGTCGATTGGGATATAAGTAGCTTATTGCATCACACATAATACTTATTCACTGACTCTCCAACTCGTCAAGCATTGTTTAACCAGTTGACAGTGTGTACAACTTTTCCTTTGAATTTGTGTGGTGTGGTTGTTAGAGAATTCAAAGGGCATTACAAATCTGGAACTATATTGTTAAGTTTCTCTAAGAAGCAAAGCTTCCTAAAACAAAACCTGTAGAGACACTGAAAAGAGCATCTTGTGATCCGTTCCTGAAGTGTAAACTAGCTTTTTGCAAGACAATTGCAGATGAATGTCAGCCTTTCCTTTTTGATAGGGTTAGGTATATTTTATTATTTTTCCATCATTTACCCTGAACTGATTGGCAAGACGTTTGCTTTCTTTTTCTCCCATGAGAGGTTGACTTTCGGAGAGGAGGAGGCCGAAATAAATGTAATTAAATTAATACTTTAATGTGTATAGTATTGTAACATTTTAATGAAAATCTTGTGAAAAGTTGGTCAGGAAACTTGGGAAAATAGCCAGGGAAAGTCAGGGAGAATTTTTTTTACAAATACTGTAGGAACACCACACTTAAGAGGACTGTTTGGATGTGGACATATTTTTTTTTAGAAGTGGGTGTTAGTAGTAGGTGGTGGTATAAATCTTGAGTGTAGCTCAGGCTTGTTGACCTGTCCCGAGTAGACATAATAGTTTCTAATCAGAGCTAATTTTCCTTTTGCCATTACCAAGGCTTTTGAGGGCTGGGTTTTGATGGTGCAGACACTCATGTTGCAGAGGAGTAGGGGCTTACAGTCTAGATCAGCCCTGGCAGAGGCGTGATGACTACCAGTAGCTAGGTATGTGGTTAAAGGCTACTTTGACTATATAATACATATTTATTGTTTTTCATTATTATAAAATAAAACTTATTGTGTAGGTAATGTAATAATTTGTTCATTTACTAACAAACTATTGTAATTATCAATTCTCACCTTTCCACTCTTTCCAAGAAAGTTGTATTTATAAGCATTGTTCTGGTCACAGTAGAGAGGATAAATTCTTGCAGGTATGTGTAGATCTAATGGCGGTGGATCATCTTCTCCTCTTTCAAGTAAAATATTATGAAGCACAAAATAAGCAACAATGCACTTCAATGTGAACCACAATTAGGATCTACCATCCAAAAGAGAGGGTTCAAACACTTAATAAGGAAAATTAAAAAAAAAACACAATAACAATCGGTAGAGTGGGCTGGGTGTGTGAACTTGTTATACCCGCTGGGTAAGCTAAATAACACCCAGCACACGCAATTTGAGATAGATGAGGGCCAGTTCTCACGGTCGCCCTCAAAGGTCGATAAACACAGCCCAGACGTCATACCATATTAGTGATTACCTCACATGAACTACTTAACTTAAAATAACCGAAGGATGATACTTATAAAGAAGGAACGAATATCACCATCAAGAATAATTTATTATAACTTCTCAAAAAAGAGAACAAAAATAGATATAAATACATAAACAATCATCAAGTATGTAACGTCTTTACAACCTTATCCAATGGCCTCATACCATGAGCGCCAAATTTGAAAGCAAACATCTACGCTTACTCAGGAAAGCTACAGTTTGGCGTGAAAGCAACAATTAAACCTCAGCCTAACCTCGTACAGTTCAATAAGACAAATACCAAAATATAACCTATAAACATTATTATTAATACCTCATC
>CABFVZ010001317.1:151565-213343 GCA_902151445.1 Timema monikensis
AAATCAGTAGTTCACAAAACACTATACCACCTGTTTTGTGTATACATTTCTGATACTATCTCCTTGTTAGTATATCTCATGGTCATAAAGTTAATAGTAATGAAGATATTAGCGAAAAACATAAAAAAAAAAAACAATTTTCAGCACCGTTCACGCGCGGTAAAATTGTATGCATACAATCGAATTATGGGGACTTTTGACAACGTATTTAGAAAGGCAAAATGAAAGTGGAAACCAATATTCAACCCACCCATTTTAAATTTGTCTGAAGTGACGCTCGATTTTCGTTTAAAGTTACTGGACTAAAGTAATGTTAGCTCTATTTGAACATATTTTTTATCTATTGTATTAATAAATGTATAAAATAGTGACGTATGAAATAAGTTTAGCCAGTGAATATCATAATGGCTAAATATATATATATATATAAACTTAAATGATGGTTTTGACTTAATCCTTAACTCGATTATTACTGTTGGTATTATTATTATTATTATTATTATATAAAATTAGTAGTAATTTTTTTCCAAACAATGTAACTATTTTTATTACGGTGATGTTATTAACAACATGGGTCATGTTCACACAATAAATACCTTGTTTATAAAGTATATACTAATTTTCCTCCTAGTAATTAGCAAAGCATTCTCACGATTTATTTCAACATATATATATATATATTAGCAATAAAACAGTAAAACATGTTGTTCAAAAAATACAAAGAGTTTTATGAAACGGTCGTTGGTCTTTTTTTAATTCTTCATGAAACGTAAAAATACAAAATGCAGAAGCGTTTACAGGATGATGACTTCCCAGGGCAAGAAACGCGTACGATGTAAGCAGGTGGACCTCCGAGAAGCTGATGGCTGCTGCAAAGGCCAGAGGGAAGCAAGTAAGCAATAATGTACATTTAATTAGGCTCATCATAAATAGTCCCTTTAGCTAATACTATCGTTTTGAGAGTTAATTAACACACAAACAACAGGTTGTCTGATTCAGTGAGCTTTATATTTATATTAATTGACTATCTTTATAGAATTCAATATGAAATAATTAGTGTAAAAACATATAATAGGAAAGAAATTATGAGAAATTACAAAATTTAAGTGAAAATGCAAAATTTTACTCTGATATGTCAATATAAATTAATTAAATAAAAAGTTTGTTGATTATACAAATATGATTTAAGACATGAATCACAATTAAAATAACACATTAAAAAATGTGAGGCAAGGTCACAATATGATAATAAGTAAAATTATGACAAGAAAACAACTAATTAAACATTTACTTTAACATTAACATTACCATTTTACATTAACATTAACCATTTTACATTAACATTAACTATTTTACATTAATGTTAACCATTTTACATTTACATTGCCTTTTTACATTTACATTTACATTACCATTTTACATATCTACATTACCATTACCATTTTACATATTTACATTACCATTACCATTTTACATATTTACATTACCATTACCATTTTACATATTTACATTACCTTTTTACATTTACACTACCTTTTTACATTTACATTTTACAATTTTACATTTAGATCATAGGGCATAGGCAAATATTAAAAAACAAAGAAGAGGAAGGAGAAAAACAACAATGTGAACAACTTATATATTTTTAACTTAATATCCTTGATACAAACAATCGCCGTAATCTTTATCATAATTGTTGCACCATAAAGTAATGAGTTGGTATTATTTGTAAAAAAAAAGAGACATTTTATTTATAGACACACAATCATGCACGCAATTAAAGGTTTCTATGGTGATGTAAACAAAGAATGAAAAGCTGAATATTCGTTGGGAAAATCAGGCTTAGTTGAACATTTCTCATTTTACCGACATCCTCGACACCTACCTAATCTTTAAAAGGAGTGGTCATTTATCAAAATATGTTCAGTCACTTCCCCGTAATTTTTATAACCAGAAACTTGCTTACCAAAATATATATAAAATATGATAGAGAGCGAGAGAAAATATGATAGTGCAAATGAGAGTGTGTGAGAGAATGAGTGTAAAAGACTGAGAATGAGCAAGTGAGAGAGATTGAGTGAGTGTGAACGAGTGATATTTAGAGAGTATGTGTGAAAGAACGTGAGAGAGTATTAGAGTGAGGGAGTGTGTGTGGGAAAGAGAGAATGTGTGAGATATATCGTTTAAGTGAAATTTTGGTAGAGAGACAGTGAGATGTATTGTGTGGAAGAGAGCGAAAATGCACGATTGTGTGAGAGACTTTGAGAGAGAACGTTAAAGCAAGAGAAAGTTTGAGGGAGAAAGATTGAGAGAGAGTGTTTGATAGAAATAGAGTATGAGACATATAGAGATAGTTTTAATGAGAGAAAGTTCGAGAGAGATTGTTTGAGATAGAACGAATTTGGAGTGATTTTGAGGGAGTTTTAGAGATAGTTTGAGACAGATAGAAAGAGTTTGAAACAGAAAAAAGACAGAGAGGGTGTTTGAGAAAGTGAGAGAGAGTGAAAATATAAGAGTGTAAGAGAAAGTTTGAGAGAAACGCTGAGTTAAAGAGTTTAGGAGAGAGTAAAAGTTAAAGAAAGAGAGCGTTTGAGAGAGATTAAGAGTAAGTGTGATAAATATAATGTCTGAAAGAGTGTTTATAAGTGTGTGTGAGTGGAGAGAGTGTGAGAGAGAGGGAGAAAGAAGGACAGATGATGTGTGAAAAAGTGTTGTAGTAGTGTGTGTGAGGGAGAGAGATAGAGAGTGTGAGGGAGAAAGTGTAAGAGAGAAAGTCAATGTGAAAAAATAAATGAAACATACGAAACATTAATTTGAAATATCATCCCCTCAAAATTAAGTATTAGGATGGAAACAAATTAAACTTACTGTATTTGTATCGTGTTTATATTTGATAAAATGAATATAAAAACCCATTATTTGAAAAAAAACAAAAACGGCAAAACCCATATTTAGATAAATAAATAAATAGCCATTTTCGGGCTTATCAAATTATATATAAGATAAGTATGCTCCTGAGTTCACGGATTTCCAGAGATTTTCATTTCAATAGTTTGGATTTCAATATTTTGTTTTTCTTTTGAAATTATTCAAGATATGTTTTAATTGTTTCAGTCTTATTCACATTTGGTTGACTTGTTTAGTTGCTTATGTTTTGAGGGACACAGTGAAAAACACCTACATCATCTTTGGTTTCCTTTCTCTGCATATCTATAGAATATAGTATTTCCCAGTATTTCGCGCATAGACTTGACTTTGCAATTTTGGAGGACAACTTTATTTCCAACTCGGGGGGGGGGAGGGGGGGGTAGTAGGGGAAAGACACATATTATTTCCAACTTTGAGGGAGGCACATATTATTACCAACCTATATAACATAAATGTAGCTGAATCTAATATGACCCTTTAAATATTTAGTTAGACACTCAGATGAACATTAATATAAATTCAAGATTTTCACTTCAATACAAATTGGTTTATGAATATTCCTACTTACAAGAGGGTTATTAAATTTATATTGAATAGTTAATACTTAATTTAAGTGAACATTGACGTCACCAAACACCTTATTTCTTTCATTAACTACCGTACTATATAAATTTGTTTATGTAATACAATAAATTAAGTTATTACATTTGAAGAATAATGTTTATAAAGTATGTTTTAAGGTGACATGGATGACTTAAAAATATATCCACCCTGCATGGTGAAATTTCTCTTCAAGACTGCTGTCCGCATTAATGAAGCAAAGTCAATTTGTTTAATAAGGTTATAAAATGCATAGGTGAAATCTTAAATAAAGTAAAAATATTGGGGGTGACATGTCCCCCCAAATATTTTTACCCGCCATGAAATCACTTAATATTACTTGGTTAACTTTTTCGGAGACCCCACAAATAAGGGAGGGTACAGCAGGTGGTTTTAATTATCTTTTCTTAGGAAAGAATAGCAGTTAGGCCTGAAGGTGTTGTTCATAATCATCAGGGGAAAAAATGTTCTGAGCAAATAAAATACTAATCATTATTCCATTTCCTATCCCGTTCAATAGTGAATACATCTTCGTCTGACATCAGAATCTTTAGGGAAGCCATGGTGTATAACACCATATCCCTTAGTTAGATTAAGTTTATTGCACACGGCAACGTTAGTATTGTTACGACACTTTTCGTAACACTTCACGCATAAATAATAGGAAAGCTTACAAAAACACACAAGCATTTACTATTTAAAGTGGCTTTGTTAGCATACTTGACATAAATAAGGAGTTAATAACGAGTGCAACACCGCAGTCACATGTACTGCTAAGAAGCAAGCTCGGCTAGGCCACGAGACGTCACAGCAGCAGAAATTTTGATGGTTACACCCATGGGCTCTTATACCCTCGAATTATGTTTGAAAAACATGTTAGAATGTTAAATTTTTTTAAAAAAATATGAAATTAACTCCAGGTTATTTCTAAGATATTCAGTGTGGTTTTTGAACTTAAATTTGTTTCACCAACTGTGAAATTCTTGTGGTGATACTCTTGCTCAGAGCTAATCTCGTGTCATTGCTTGCGTCTAGACGATTTCTTTGCTTGTGTTTGATCAAAAGTAGAGTATAATGTCCCTGTTCACACTAAAAGGTTGTCGAAAATACCGTAAGGCGTCTCGCTGAATGTTTGGGTACACCACAACTCTTGCATGCTTACACCAGATCAAAATAGTCCCTGAAGTTTATCGTTTTGAAGTTCTATGACCTCTTCTTGGATATCATTAGGGGGATCCTTGGGATTGACAGTGAAAGAATTAAGAATTAGTTTCATAGTGGCTTCACTTTCATTTTTGCCATATTCTAAAAAATAACGGGTGAATTCGTCTTTGAATATTTGTGACACAATTTGTTACTTTGGACCCCATTTGTGACGGCAGCACAGTTCTTATCGTCTGCAAGTACTTTCAACTTTGGAAACGCTGAATAGTTTTTCTCCTGAACTTTGTCAATCCACGGATCAATTTTGTACAAAAATGCGCGAATTTTGTCTTCAAACACAAATGTTGACAATACCGTTGTAATAAAAAAAAAAATTGTTATATTTTATATATTGTATAAATTATTTATATTTGTGTCTAATATTATTGTCTTCTGCATCTTGTTAACATAACAACAATAGTTAACATCAAGACGTATAAAGATTGTGTTTTTGTTGGGCGTGGCCCCTAGTATCTAGGACAAAAATAATAATTAAAAGAAAAAAAGAAAATTTTACCTCGGTTAGTTCAGCCAGTGGCACTACGACTCTCAATACTCGAGACCACTGGGTAAACTTAAAAACTAAAACATGAACAATTCAGATAAAATGGTTTGTTGGAACAAAATGTAATTTAGACAATAAAAAAATAAATGTATAAAATAACAATTGTTGGCACCTTTGTGGATTTATTATTGTTTTCCACTTTACCACATCCCAAGCCTACCTAAGGAATTCCGGGTAAATATAAATCTAAGTTAACAAAGTATAGAACAGTATTGTTGAGACAAAACAAAACAAAAAAATATATATATAATAATAAAAAATTTAATAATTAGACATAAAATGAAATGTTAATTAATTCTCTACGGTAGTCTGTCTTTCTGAAAGTAAATGAATTCTGATTTTATAGGAGAAATAAAAAAAAATGATGATAATAATAATAATTTATAGTTGAAGAGTTGGCTTGGCCTCACCACTGAATTAGTCCATATTGACACCAACTTCAGAGATTTGTTACACTCTAGTAATTCGAATTCTTACGCAAATTGAAACGAAAATAAATAATCTAGTTCTTGTACACACACTTAGCTTTCCATTTCACCACGTGTACTTTAATTCACCACCTTTAATTCATTTAAAAATAATTTTAATTCGGAGCTCCACAGATTTGGCTCAATGTTAAAACCACTTCGAAGAAGAAGACCTCGTTTCTTATAAAAAATCTTCCAAAACCAAATTTAAAAAGGTTCTATTCTTTACTTCCAAGTCCAGAGACAAAACAAATATATATGTAAAACCAAAAGATAAATGTTGGCTATGGACTAGGGAAAAATCAAATAAAATGCAGGTTTAACATAAATATTGAACTGTATGTTAATGAAAGTGAATAGTGTTTTTTTTTCTTAAAGAATTAAATGTTTATTTCCATCTGTCAGAATTGAAAAACGCGCTTGTTTTGAGTTATTTACATCGAGCTTTTTATTATCTCTTCTTTTACGAACACTTGTTTGATAGAACTGCGCATGCGTTGAAATCAAACATGGCTGACGTTCATTATAAATAAGTCAACAGACTTCTTAACGAGATAATTAAAATGTTTAATAAAAGGTAAGAGTTCTTCTTCTAATAATCAAAATTTCTTATTTAGATTATTTAAAACAATGTGTTACGTTGTTCCTTCCGTCCTTTTATTTAATTTAATAGATGTAAATAGTATTATTAGTCATGCTGGCAACCAGCGTGTGTCATAACTTTGAAGTGCTTAAATTCACTCGAAAATAAATTGGAAATTGTTCACAAAAAGTAGAAAACATAGGGAAAAACAAGGTAGGGTGGCAAATAATGTCACACCGTCCAACTTTTCATATCCAGAACTCTATAGCTGCATATTTATCTGGTTCTAATAGGCAAAAGTATCCACGAGATAGGCCAGTTGTATCTCAAATTTTCGTTCACAAAACTTCTCATATTGTTACAATTTTCTCTCTAAAGAACACTTTTAACTCTCCTCTAACTCATACAAACGTTCCTACATGTTTCCTTTGGAGAGTCATCGAACCTCAGTATGAAAAAGTATGGTCTTGTGCTCGGCATCAAAGACTGCGCATATTTTTTTTTAAAAATACGAGTGTTTAGCATACTACTATTAACAGCATTCACCATCTTTATGGCCAGTTTTATTGTATTGGCCAGGCCTTCTGGCACCGTTTTGGATGCTAATGCTTGTGATGAATGACTTAGTGCGTCATCAATGTGAAGGAGTTTTTCTGTTTCACCAACGTTGCTATGACCTAGCGGGAACTCCATCCGTACAAAATTCAGCGAGGTTCTCCCACTTAAGGTCTTGCTTCTCAAAATAATCGAAGATTATTTTCATGTCATTATTTCCTTTCGATGATGTCTTCAACTATCGGAATAGTAACAATTTTTCCTTAATTGGGTTATCGTCGTCTAAAAAACGAACAAAAGCTACTGACATCACTAAACAGCGTCAGTACTTTCATCACATTGCAGACCGAAATTGCGTTTTTAATTCATTAAACCAGCTGCTCTTCAATGTCGTTTGACATTGTATTGATCCCGTGTCTTGACAGTGCTAGCAGATTTTTTTTTGCACCCTCACCTAAAACTTGTTTGACTGCTTTAACCAAACATGGCTTCATGATTTCCCCATTTGAACGTGCTTTTTCGGCTAGGCGTTTAACTGAGAAACATCGAAGGAAACTGCAAGGGCTTTTTCAGATGATTAAAATCTTGTACCAGATTTCACTAGTTTCATTATCTTCACGTTTTCTAATTTACTGCAAAATATTCAGGAGGCCTATCGTTCACAATAGGATGGGCTGTCTTTAAATGGCGTTCCAGCTTTGCAAGTTTTAATGCTTCATTGCTGAGGACCATAATATAAATCATTGGGGAGCGTTGTTTCCATGAGCAGTTTCGCAGTATCCCCAGCAATTGAATGTTGAAGGAAATTCCACTAAACGGCTAGAATAAATAATGCAACCGGGTAGTAGAGGGAATAAACACCTGGTGCAGGAAAGTGAATATAAGATTGGTTCCCGCGAAGACAGTTCATGCTGTTTAGGGGGGTCTCTCGAGTGGACCGACACAAAAATTCAACGGACCAGGTCAACATCAGACATAGCAAGATGATGAGGTATCTAAGCTTGACGTTAGATGAAAAACGTAACTTCAATGCCCACATAGAGTAAGTTTGCGAATGAGCAAATCAAGTCGTGAATAAAAATCATTATCATTGGACAAAGAAGGTCCAACTACCACTGAAGATAATAATGAGCTCATGAAGCAATACTTGTTTCCATTGTAGGATATGGAGGTAGTGTATGGGTGAGAAACCTGAAGATAAAACCGGCTGGGATGCTCAGGAGGCTTCAGAGAGGTATACTTCTACGGTTATATGAGCATACTTGACCCCGGCAACATATACTCTAACCACCACACTGGGTATCCATTCACTTGACCAAGAGGTGAGAGTGTTAAGTAAGAGAAATATTCAACGCGTAGAGCAGCTAACCAGGAGGAGGACAACGGCTCTTTCGGAGATAAGAATAGAGCTGTTGAAAGAATGGCAAGGGAACTGGATGGGGAGCTGGAAAAAAAAGACTTCATAGACAAACTAAAAAAATTAAGATGTAACAAACATGGATTTCAGACCTAATCGAATCTGCTACAGAAGATGGATTGATTCATCTAAAGGCCGCCAATAGCCACCTTAGTCGCTCGCCTAACATGGGAAGCACTTTGAGCTTTAGTTCTTAAATGGTTTGCTCTTTTGTCTTTATTTCATCTTTAAATGGGATTATTATATTAATGGTAACTATGTTTTAAATGTTAAACATTTTTTTTTACTAACGTAGCTCTCTGGTCTGAGCGAAGTATCGAGGAGCTTTGGAAAATATCTCTATGGTCTTGTGATTCAATTCCAATGCATTCATAGAAGTCATAATGTAATGAACCTCAGCTACATAAAATGCATTGAGCTTGGTCAGTTTTGTTGTTAGTAATTTCTATTTATTTACGATCTCTCTTGTTCTATTGTATTAGGTTTTGTTATATTTAATATGTTTAAAGAACCTTTCGGCCTTTATAGATATACAATAGGGAGGTTAATTAGTAATGTTATAAAAGATTTGTTACATTTAAGATGTTTAAAGAACCCTTTGCTATTCATATAATGAATTAAAAGTTAGTATATATTATGTCTATGACCATCTGGGTTGGATAAATACTATCCCAAGGCCGTTCGAGGACTCCAGGAATAAAACACATTTAAGAATGCCGTATTTATTGTTTGTTTAGCGTTGAAATTGAGTTTTAATTTGGTAATTTATTTAGTGCGGGGATATCAGTATCGAACTCTGATGAAGAATATGTATAACTAATTATTAAAGATATTACAATAGTAGAACTGCTGGTTAATCAACAGCAAACCAACAATTTAGGTAAGGGGGGCTGTGCATTTATCATAACTACGCCATTAGTGAAGAGCTTATTCTTTTCAACCTGGCAGTTTTTGTGGAGGGAGTATCACCCCACAAACCAGCAAGATGAAGGTACTTTGCACCGTGTAAACTTATTCCTTATTGAAAGGAGATTAATTTAAAAAGGCTATTCATCCCATAATAAACACACTTTTAGCAACATAACAAAGGGAGTGCATGTTGCCTTCTTACAAGCGTCACTTTTTCATCCATCTTTGGACTATAACCTTTATAGATATACAATAGGGAGGTTAATTAGTAATGTTATAAAAGATTTGTTACATTTAAGATGTTTAAAGAACCCTTTGCTATTCATATAATGAATTAAAAGTTAGTATATATTATGTCTATGACCATCTGGGTTGGATAAATACTATCCCAAGGCCGTTCGAGGACTCCAGGAATAAAACACATTTAAGAATGCCGTATTTATTGTTTGTTTAGCGTTGAAATTGAGTTTTAATTTGGTAATTTATTTAGTGCGGGGATATCAGTATCGAACTCTGATGAAGAATATGTATAACTAATTATTAAAGATATTACAATAGTAGAACTGCTGGTTAATCAACAGCAAACCAACAATTTAGGTAAGGGGGGCTGTGCATTTATCATAACTACGCCATTAGTGAAGAGCTTATTCTTTTCAACCTGGCAGTTTTTGTGGAGGGAGTATCACCCCACAAACCAGCAAGATGAAGGTACTTTGCACCGTGTAAACTTATTCCTTATTGAAAGGAGATTAATTTAAAAAGGCTATTCATCCCATAATAAACACACTTTTAGCAACATAACAAAGGGAGTGCATGTTGCCTTCTTACAAGCGTCACTTTTTCATCCATCTTTGGACTATAATTATATTATCATATTTAAAATAGTACCTAATGTGTTTTCGCAAGACTTAAATTACCATAATTTTTCAATCTTTGAACTAAGTATTATACTTACACCAGAAACTAAACTGTATTAAATTCACACACATACACATATATATACTCACGTAAACATCACTATTCGTCGTCTGGGATCTGACGACTTGTAAATTGTATGTATCTGTGATGACTTTATCTGCTTAATCTCATATGTGACCACCTTGATAGGCAGCGTAGAGTACATGCAATGCTAAAACATCCGATGGTGGAAGATTTCACAATGACTTTGCCTTTGTAGCGAAAATATTTTTTCTTGCAGCATTATAGGTGTGCACATTACACCTTGGCCAAACTTTCTTGTGATAAAAAGCAGTGGGACCATGCGTCGCGTCAACACAAACTGTTGGTATAGGGCCCCCAGGTCAAATTTCCCCTGTCTCCTCTCAAACACCTTTTCCACTTTTCTACGCAGGCTGGCACTCTCCGTCGGTAGATTGGCTGTCTTCGATTCAATTCGGTCCAGAACCTCCGGGGTAGGGAGCATTATTGTCTTGCCTTTATCATGTCCGGTTCTCACAATGTGACGTAGGGCACGATGCAGATTATGCTCTTCCTCTAGTCTTGATAGCTGAAGGGTCTCTTCAAATCTTGACATGTCTTTGTTATTTTCCTACTTGCTGTCTCGTCTTCCCCCAACCCCGTTGGTCCCGCCTGTGAGAACTTCGCGGCTGGGACTGCCAGATTACCTTGATCTGTTTCCGACGATTTTACCCAGCCATCAGCTAGGTTTTTCTTTCTCTCAGTTCTAAACCTCAACCTTTTCCTTCATTTCATTTCCAAGTCGAGTCTCTTTTCTTTTCCCTGCTCCCAACATCCTCAGCCCACCCTCGCCTCAGGTCTCTATTATAATCCTATATTCGTTCTTATTATACTTGTATCTGCCTTCTAACTGTACGTATTTCTTTATTTTCACTACGTACTCTTCTTTGCATCTTATTTGTTATAACTTTTCCCACTTTCCTACCCTCTTCGCAGACGACTTCAATGGAATAAACAAAACCTGTATTAATGGCTGCATGGTGTAGCTGAGATATGAAGGTGGCCGACACAGCTGCGGAGTCACCTGTTGAATCAAACTTGCCGTTCCAAAATTCATTCCCGGCCAACTATTCCCGTCCCACGCATAAATTGTTACCAGATAATCCACACTATTTACTTGCATCTGGTAAGGGACTCGCCTTGTTTATGGAATTACAACATCTGTGTTTCGATACATTTCCTTGATGCCTTGAAAGTACTTTTATACCCTTTCCATCCACAGAAGCTCGACCTTTGAGAGCCTTCCCCCACTTTTGGAAAATCTTTCCGTTGTACTAAGTAAAATCCCCCTCAGTGCCTCATAGAAGATACCATCCTGAAAATCAAATCCTTTACATACTCATAGACCAAACCCCACACTCTGAAAGTGATCCACTTTCCCCATATCTTTTAATACCAGATATGCCTCATGGAATAGTATCTCAGAGAGAATATGCACACTTTTCTTGTAAGCCGCCCTATAGATTCCTGGTACTTTCTTTGCCGGGAAGGTTTTTTCCTACTCTTCTATCCCACCCTGGAAGTATTTCCTTAAGAAGTGGAATACCGGATCATCATCTTCACTAGGACTTTGATACGATCTGTCAGCCTTACTTGGATAATGTAGGTTTGAGCCAACCAATCCTACTATGGTTCTTTCATCAACCGTTCCCTCTTTTTTTCCGCCCCATGTTGGCCCTCTTGCCATGATTGACAAACCTCGTTGTGGATAAGACTCCCACTAAACCAGATATCACAATTTCATAATCTCTCAAGTACTGGACATTTCCTTCTATACTTGATGCTATTTTTCTATATCCCTTTGCCCCCATGCCTTCTGCGGTACAATACTGTTCCTCAGCTCCATAGCTATATCTACACCGTTTCACTAGCAATCTTCTAACAAAATTCCCCACTGTCATTCCTATGTAGAATTTCTTCAGATTTTCCGGCCCATCCTCTCTCATAAACCGTAAGAAGGTTAAGATAAATTTATTCGTATGTGTATTATTACTCTAGACGTAGAAAAAACTTCCTTCTTTTTGATTTCTCCACACCTCAATAGCAGTACAATGTCCACTGTGGGCATGGTGACCTTACATATTTCAATATTTTCCAGAAACTCACCTAGTCGGGCATCTTCCTTTGATTTGTCATCCCCTAAACTACTTTCTTCATTTATGTATATAAGACCTACTCCTACTTTCTCCGTTCTAACACTATATAGCTTGGTTGTCCTGTCTTGATCTTTAGTATTCGTCTTTTTTCCATGTATTTTCTTCTTCAAAAATTCAGCCCTCTTCTTGTTTCTTCTTAACTTAGATGGAGTCTTGATCTTCTTCTGGTTCTAAATATTTTGTTCTTTATCACTTAACTATAAATTCCCATTAAGATCTTTTCTAGTAGCCCCACGATATCCATATTCATTCTGTTCTTGGAGCCTCCTAACTAACATCTGATATGGCAGGGATTCCCTGTTTTGGTTTTTACACTTGGTTTTTGTTCATCCTTTATTCCTATAAGTACATGGGATGCATTTCAATTCCTTCGTTTTACAATCTTTTTGTACATGGCACGTTTCTCCATAAGCTCCACATACTTCTTGTCCTTTCCCAAAGTTCTTCTTTATATGACCAAGATCCCTGCATTGATGGCAACGAATTATAACCAAGTAATCTTTGACTGACACCAATCTAAAACGTACATATATTCTCTTCTCATGCAGCTGGTTTCCTATCTTCGGATTCACTTCCCACACGTGGTTTGTCACGTGCCTGTCTCTCTGCCTTATTTGGAAACTGGGCCTAAACCCTTCAAGTAATTCTTCCTTGGTCCATTTTCTCTACTAAGCTCTGCTCATACGTCACGTTAGCCAACTCTTCTTTGGACATTTCCACCGGAATATCTAATAGAGTTACCAAAGGTCTTCTGGTCCTCCTAGTCACTACCTTGAACTCTTTCACCATCCCTTTATTTTCCATTATCTTCCTTGCATCAATTTCCGACTCAATTTCTACCATTACCATCTTATCAGCGGGTCTTATAGCCTTTATTTCTATTTTTTCTATTACCGGGTCAATCTGTTCCATTATGGTATTTTGTATGTGGTTTGTGTCCATTCCTGTATTCGATGATATAAAAATTACACTTTCTTTTTGCTGTATTACCTGCTCGATACTTCTTTTAGCAACCACTGTTCCTCTGGATGTTCCTTTTGCCACAGCCTACGCATAGGATATTACCTGATCTCCTTTGTTTCTTAGGTCATTTTCCTTTCTCAGCTTGATGCATTCCTCTTCCGTCCTTTCCAGCCTTCCCTCAATCTTAGTCATTTGCATGGCGTATTCCATCAACTCCCAGTTAAGCTGTTGAAGCTTGTTTTATGTGATTTTATGCTCCACAATAAAGATTTCATCATTTTCCTCCAAGAGTTCTCTGTATGTAGCCTCAGCCTGTATTTCTTCTCCTCTTAATACTCCTCACCCAAGGGAGATCTTGGCTTTATTCCACTCCATTTGTCCTCCTCACGCGAAGAACTAAATTTAATAGTCTCACTTCCTACCATTTTAATCTAGGGGTGGGTTTTTACACAAGTCCATCCTAGCACTTCTTAATTTATGTCATCCCCTCCATAAAAAACATTTTTTTTAAGTTACCCCATTTTGCTATTTTTAATGGATCCGCCACTGGATAGTGATAAAGTGTCTTTTAAATTACTCAAAAGTGCTTTCAAAACTAATTTATTATAATTCTAGGTAAAGATAATTCCTTTTTAATTTCTCTTGGAACCGCCATTTGCCTTCCTAGTAATGCGCACCTCAACTGCGCCTACAAACTAAGGGTTGGGGAGACTGAGGCAACCATGACCATGACGTCACAAAACATCACTATAGAACTGAGGAAGGGGAAGCATGCCAGGCTACATCCTTGCCTTAACACATGTATTACTTTATTTAAACACTCAGCCATGAGATAGGAACAGAATAGAACACTTTTGACCGGTAGCCTATTCCCGATTGCCATCTGCACTAACCAATTTCCATATATAAGATGGATAAGTTCTTATTTAGATAAATTGTTTTTTGTAGTTTTGTATAAACTTTTAACATAATAAATTTGTGATAAGGGTTATTTTTATTTAACTTACACTAATGATAATTACAGTTTTATAGTAAGTCTGATACAATATCTGTATTTTTACACGAAATAGTAGTTTGATAGTTCGATTATTGTATCAATAGGTTAACTTTCAGAAGAGTGTCTTGTATTTGAGAGTTGGGAATGTTTTTAGTCGAAGCAATTCAAGCTCTGTCTGCATCACCAAAATGTCATTATATTGCTCTTGAATCTTGTTTATCAGCTGACTGCGTTTCACTATCACAGACATTCTGAAAAATTCACAAACATATTGTTCTTAGTATATTATTACCACCGGTGATTCTTGTGTGAGTCCCAAACATCTGGTTTAATTACACAACTGGGATATGCTATGTATTTTCATTTTAGTAACCATAATATATAGCTCGGGTATCATAGCTTGTCATAATAATGATTATACTCTGAGCCCTGCGTTTGTGGAGATCGCGATGATTCGCGAATGTTAGATATGGCATTTTTTCTTTCAGATGTTCACATTTCAGGTTTCCCTGATTGCAAATATATGCTCAGAATTGTGGCAATAATTCACGAAATCGGCGTTTTAGCGCGATATTCGCGACTTTAAACGATGTCCGCGATAATCGTGATTTAGTCGCGATTTTCGGCATTCGCGCTAATACTTTGGGATATTGAAAAATAAATTTTTGTGTAATATTTTGTCTTTGTGACTTGTACATACTTTTCCCGGACCAGCTGCCGCTAAATCTTACTGTCAAAACGTAGGGACTATTTAGGGGAGAATCTTTTCTTCCAGTAATTTGACATAAAAGTGATTTATTTGGTGATTTACAGATTGGTTTTCAAGCAGATGATTGGCCTCGAGTAATGGCAGCACCAATAACATCCTGTGGTGTGCTAACTGGTCACCCGGAAAGTCGCAGGAAAGTCGGCCACCAGGTGTGCCCTACTTATCCTACCACCTATTATTCTTAATTTAAATCATTTAATAAAACTAGAACTAGACATATTAGTCAACAAAATAATCAATAACTAGTTAAACATGCCATTAAATTATTTGTAATTTTTTTTACAGTTTTATTACAATTTTGTTTTTATTGCAAGGCATCAGATTTATATATAATGGTCCAAAGAACCCACTAACTTGTAGTTTTAGAAAGTGTCGCAGAACAGATAACTGTTCATTTGTTGAAAAAATCAACACTTACATCAGGTTCTTGGTTGAAATGTAACAGTAACAAGGAAGTCAGACCAAACTCATTACTAAACTTTATTGTGGCTAGAACATTGTGTTAATTTTGAATGTAATAACATGAATTGCTGTTGCACTATACCTTCTTTGCATTCCTTCAGCGTTCTTGACTTCCAGTTCCGTGTCTCTTTTCAAGTTTTGCTCATTAACATCGACGTTCAGGTCAATCACTCGACCGTCCAATTCACGATTTGCTTTTAATGTCTTTTCTATCTTGTTGTCCAAATCTCTAAGGTGGGTCTCAGCGTCAAACATCGCCTTGTCAAAGAACTGAAACACATAGAATTTAGATGGTTTTGTGCTATAGAATTTTAGGTTAAAGCCATAGTTTTAAAACCGACTTTTTCGGAAAACTATAAATTAACGAATAATATCTATAAAAATTTTATTTCAAATTTAAAAGCCATGAAATTTTAGTAAAAATATAATTTATTTGTATAGTATCCATTTGGAAGTCGTGAATGGCCGAAACAGCATTTGGTTTATAAAATAGGCTAACATTTCAAAGTTTGAAATTGTATAGAAGTAGTATTTGTAGACTATAATTAGCTAATTTAATTAATACATTTTTATATTATTTAGGGAATTTAATGCCGACTTTCAATCACAAGACCATCTTGTGTACATCTTAAATACAATTTGATAGGCCCATTTTCAATAATTGAAATCGCGAGAAAACGGATCAACCGATTTTGACAAATGGACACTCATTTTAAGGTTTAAGGTCTAAAATGTCAGCAAAACTAGTATCTTTCAATGAAAATCCAATTTTCTTAGCGAAATCTTAGCTTTTTTTGTTGTGTTCGCAGTGGCTAATCTGTACACTCGTTCTTTATTTAAATATCTATTAAAACTAAATAATGATTGTAAATATGCAGCATGGTTTGTTGACAGATGGTAGGTATTGGCTCGAGTGTGTTGGGGGTAAAAGAGAGCTGCATGCCTTATCTACTCGCTGAAAACCTCAACAGAGTGAGGTCCGTGCTGGTCGACTCAGGCTGAAAACTCTCCCGGAGGCTAGGAACTAGGGGTTAACGTCCATACGTGAGAATCCAGCACTGCCTGGTGAGATTTAGTCCATCCCGTCACCTTGTGGCAGAAAGTAATGGTAAAACTAGGAATAGGGGTAATCAAGAGTGTGGAGACATGAGAGGTGTCAGACAGAGACGCTGCTAGCTACCCATTACTTTCAACCTCCACGGATAATGTCTTGCTATTGAAGTTCAAAGTAGTTGGACCTGTGATAGATGCAGGGAAATACTTAATGAGTTGGTAGTACTGGCGAAGGAAAAAGAATAGATTACAACTATGATGAGAAAACTGGTTTGAATAGGAAGAGATTACGGAATTGAGATTAACATTGAGAAGTCAAAAGTAAAGAGAAGATTAATTGATATTATATTTATAGCCCTCACATTTATTTTTCCCACCTTGTGTATATTGGTATAAAATTTACTCGAATAGCACCTTGGCTGTAATTTAATTTAATTTTGTAAAGTATTTATATAAAGCTATTGATAATTTCATGGTTAATTTTAACTATCAAAAAGTTCACTTAAACAATGTTAGTTGAAACATATAAGTTAAATACAGACGAAGTGACGCTATCTTAGTAGCTACAAATTTAACTGCTAAATATATTTAATTATGTTAGTCACAATAGTGAAAAAGGTTTATTATGACCTCATACAAATATTCATCGGAATTGTTATGACTGTACCTTATTTAAGCTGTTCACATACACGATTACACTCTCATGTGTCTATATGTCTATGTGAAACAATGTAACTATAGTAAAATATACATTCTTAATATCTTTAAACCTCCATGTCTATATAGATCGTTGCAACTAGCATAAGACTAAGACTCTCACCTTTATGGACCTCCATGTCTATATAGATCTTTGCAAAAAGACTCTCACCTTTACGGACCTCCATGCCTATATAGATCGTTGCAACTAGTATAAGACTAAGACTCTCACCTTTATGGACCTCCATGCCTATATAGATCTTTGCAACTAGCATAAGACTAAGACTCTCACCTTTACGGACCTCCATGCCTATATAGATCGTTGCAACTAGTATAAGACTAAGACTCTCACCTTTACGGACCTCCATGCCTATATAGATCGTTGCAACTAGTATAAGACTAAGACTCTCACCTTTATGGACCTCCATGTCTATATAGATCTTTGCAACTAGCATAAGACTAAGACTCTCACCTTTACGGACCTCCATGTCTATATAGATCGTTGCAACTAGCATAAGACTAAGACTCTCACCTTTATGGACCTCCATGTCTATATAGATCTTTGCAACCTGTATAAGACTAAGACTCTCACCTTTACGGACCTCCATGTCTATATAGATCTTTGCAACCTGTATAAGACTAAGACTCTCACCTTTACGGACCTCCATGCCTATGTAAATAGCTGCAACTTGTATTCATACACATTCTCACCTCTCGGAGAAGTTGGATCTCTTTTTCTATAGACGTAGTCTTATCTTGAGACATTCCTTGAGCTTGTCTTCTAAGATACATCTGGATGTCTTTCGTCACCTGAAAATAATCACCTAACCACACTCATTTCTTTTCAAGTAGTGCACATTGCGATGAATACATTATTTTTAAAGATAGGCCTATATTAGCAATTTAAATTAATATCTTTTGAAAATATTTAAGATGAGTTTATTGGTATAATGTAAATTAAGAACTAATTTTACTTTTTTTAAAATATTAATATTATTTCTTCTAGAACAACTTTGATTCTCAGCGCTTTTTTGTATACACACTACAACACAATACTTTAAAAAGTTTGAAAACATATTATATACATGTACACTTCACGTAGCTAAGTTTGACTCTTGGAACAGCTTTAATATATCACTTAAAACATAAGTTACGTTACATAATCTGCACTGGGAGGTAGCAAAATTATTAATTATGTAAATATTGATAACCTATATCAGTGGTCGGCAATTAATTTTGTTTGTTGGCCGTATATCCATATCAAAAATTCTTGTGTACAACATGATTGTATTACAAAAAATTGGTAGGTCTGGATTTTTACCTTTCTACCCAAGTGCGCAAAGAGCCGTTTTATTGAGTGTTTTTTCCCCTTGTTCTTGAAGATTTAAACTCACGAGAATTGTGTAGCTATGTTCGCGTTAGTAATCTGTTCACCCTTCCCCCAGATACGCACCTCCTCCACCCCAGCTGCACAACCCCCGCGGCCCCTCGCGCAGTGTTGCCAACTGTACGATCTGGATACTACTTGTACCATAATTCCACCACCTGCACCTCCAAATTAATATTCAGGCAACCTGCCAATGGTTAATTTCTTATGGACATAGGCTGATGGACTATTTTGGTCGAGACTTAGTGCTTAGAGATGATGGTTTTAATCAAATTGAGGTTTAAATTAATGTTTATGTGGTGCAATTTATCTTGAATATAATACGAGGCGTGTTTTTTTTTAAGTAAGTACCGTTTTGAAATTTGGCCGCTGCAGCGCTGCGACTGCCGTTCCGCGCATGCGCGTAGAGTACCTCCATCTGTTGGCTAGCCACAGACGCCATTACTGAAGTATTCGACCGTGTTTACCTCTGTTTGTGAGTATTTAAAATGACTCAGTCAATAGAAAATCCCGCCGACTGAAATACGCTCTGTTATTTGTTTTCTTCATGCAAAAGATGTGAAAGCGGCTGAAATTCATCGGCAGATCAGTGAAGTGTATGGAGAAAACATTATGAGCGGAGGAATGGTAAGAAAATGGGTTAGAGCATTTAAAGATGGCCGCACGAATGTGCATGATGAGGAAAGAAGTGGGCGACCTTCTGTCATTACTGAAGACTTGGTGCAGAAAGTTGATGGAAAAGTTCGAGAGAGCAGACGCTTTACGATTTCATCTTTATCTAATGAGTTTCCTCAAGTTTCAAGAAGTGTTCTTTATGGAATTGTGACAGAACACTTAAATTATCGTAAGTTGTGCTCACGCTGGGTACCGAAAATGTTGACTGAGGTGCACAAAACCAAACGTTTAGCCAGTGCGTTGACTTTCCTTGAGCAATACAGTGATTTTGGTGATGATTTTTTAAGTCAAATTGTCACAGGTGACGAAACATGGGTGGCTCATGTTACGCCGGAATCGAAACAACAATCCATGGAATGGCGGCATTCAACATCACCCAAGAAAGTGAAGTTCAAGCAAACAATTTCAGCCCGAAAAATCATGTGTACTGTGTTTTGGGATAGGAAGGGGGTGTTGCTCGTGGATTTTTTGCCTCGTGGTGACACAATAAATTCTGAGACTTATTGTGAGACCTTAACTAAACTGCGCCGTGCAATCCAAAACAAAAGGCGAGGCATGCTGAGTAAGGGGATTGTTTTGCTTCATGACAATGCCCGTCCACATGTGGCTAATCGTACCCAAGATCTCATCGCATCATTTGGCTGGAAACAACTTGATCACCCTCCGTACAGTCCCGATCTAGCGCCTAGTGACTACCACTTGTTCCTGCATTTAAAAAAGCATCTTGGTGGTCAGCGCCACGACGATGATGATGACCTCAAAACGGCCGTGTTGCTGTGGTTATCAAATCAGGCGGCAGATTTCTATGAGGATGGAATTCAAAAGCTGGTTGTACGATACGACAAATGCCTTAATATTGGTGGAAATTATGTTGAAAAGTAGATTAAAGTATAGGCTTTCACGTAAAAATAAAATTGTTTAAAAAGTACACTTGGTGTGTTTTTAATTTCAAAACGGTACTTACTTAAAAAACACGCCTCGTATTATCGCGGTCTTTCCCACAAGTGTATTAAGCGCCGGTTTTGTTTTTTTTACATAGAAACAAATGCATTATCCTGTGAACATAAATAAATATATTTCAGGTCCGTGTGCAATCTCTTGAGACTCTAGTAGAGAGATGGCAACACTGGCTGGTTGCGTGTGCGTGCACAGAAGACGCGATAACTTGACTTAAGCGCTGCTCTCAGTGTATGTTATGTTGAGAGGTATATCAGAACTTAAGAAAATGGCAAAACGTAAAATTGACATTGAAAATAATGTTTTCAATGAACAATAGAGTGAAAAATACTTTTGTACATTGCCGAACTTAGCTGATTCAATACTGAAATGTCTAATATGCGATGAAATAATGTTTTTGTTAAAAGAGAACAATAATTTTAAACGACATTTTAACACAAAAAATGCTGACTACAGCAATCATTATCCTGAAAATTCAGGTTTGCGAAAAAAAAAGAGTAAAATCTTTAATTGATAGCTATGGAAGAGCTACGACAATGATAAAGGCCTTTTCATTTCAACAATTTAAAACCACAACTGCATTCTTCGAATTTAACGCAACAAAAAGCCATTTCAAGACTTGGGGAAATAATCGAGGATTGCATGCAAGAAGCTCTAAGAGGAGATTGTTAACGATCCAAAATTGAGAGCAAGTTATGATACCTCTTTCAACCAGATGCTATTGTCGCCGTTTAGAATTATTGGGGAGTGAAGTACAAAATAATAATAAAAATAATAATAATAATAAATAATAGATCTGGAAGGTTGTTGGCATAAGCCGTGCCTTTAAAAGTCTACAAAGAAAGAAATCTGGGTGTGTCAGATTGGTAGACCCATGTGTCCATAGGTATTTGGAGATAATTCTGTCCTGAAAAAAGCTTTGAATTTCTGCCATACTCCTATTGGAGGTGTGGCAAGCTGCACTGTCCGTTTGGAAGTAACCATCTGCAAGTTCTTGAGCATCCAGCTTGTTCAGAAACTTAATAAAGATTTCCAACTATCGGTCGGTATTCACCGTGTCTTAAAATATGATTGACCCAATGATATGGTGATGGAACACCACACCAGACACAAATTTTCGAATGGTACAATGGATCTTCACAGATGACGAGGAGATTATAACTGGCCCACACCTGGGTTTTGCGAATTTACATAGCCAAATAAATGGAACCATGCTTTGTCATCAGTAATCCATGTTATGCCCAACAGAGTGGAGTTCTCTGCGGAAAAATTGGGCAAACCTTTGACATCACGCCCGTCCCTTTGTAAGATCGGGTGGCTGTAACTCGTGCACAACCATGGTGGTACGGCCTAATCTTTCCTATTTTACTGCTCTTTGACAGGTCGAATAGATCGTCCAGTCTCTTGGTATAGCCTCCGAAGAGATTTTCATGGAGATGCCAATAACTGCTGTTTCATATTCTGTATTGTGTCTTCTGTCAACTTGGGCCATCCGCCCTATGCGGATCCACCAAGCTTCGCGTTCTCTCCAGCTTCTTCACCAAGTTTTAAATGGTGGCTATGGTGGGCGATGTTCTTCCACCAAATGTCTTCAGAAAATCCCTTTGACATTGTTTGAAGGAACCGGCCACCAACCCGCTTACACTATCTGATTAATTCTGAGCTATAGTCGTGTGGATATAACTATTTCTGACGTTTTGGCTGTGTCCCACTGACATTCTATATTAATGATTGGTTTTAATTGGTGCTTTGCTCAAGAACTAAGGCATCGTATGATAGGAATTTGTGGTCAGAACAACCAAGGGCACGTCTGCGGTGGGTTGAAGAATCTTTGGTATAGATGACTGTTTCCCATTTTTGGTGTAAGAAAGATGTTCTGCTGTTTTTTCAGAATTGTGTAAACTACCAAACCTAAAGAACCTCTGGAACGGCTAAAGGTAAACTATACAACATACATACAAACACCTACAATGAGGGTAGATTGTATCCAAAGAAATCCATTATGCTGACTTATCCCAAATTATATAAGGGAAGAAATTTAATGGTTTTATCAATTACTCGAACAAGCGAGAAACATTGTCAAACCCGAAAGGATGAATGGTCTGCAAACTTCGCTAATCAGTTTCCATGACGTCTCCGTAAAATTAACAATAATATCTTATTTGTCGTTGAACCTCGGACTGTTACTTGTCCGTCTTTAACTAATAATGATATAATTTACGCGTTGAATTTTACGACATTTGAATACGTTTTTAATACCATCATATTGTGTTTAAGGTACCAAAACCCGGTGGAATTGGCTCAACTGCAACCACCAACCTTTATAATAAGTATTATTTAATTATTGATTTTTTATATTTAACGATTACCTTGCCTTTCATCACGGATACCGGAAGCAATGTCTAAGATAGAGGGAGTTGGCTAATTTTTGTACGAGCTGTAGTCGCAAAGACTTATCCTATACTTTTTATATGAAAATACTTAATTATTAATATACACTGGTACACACTGAACTCCCGTAGGAAAGTAAATGTGTTATGCCTACTTTCACTGATAGTTTAAATCACCTATACTGTTTTTATGGATGTGATAGAAGAAAATACTCATATTTATTAGTGTTTGAATGATTCCCGCGTGCTACACCCAGTACAACGCTTTCTCAACGTCAATTAATATGTATTTAAGAAACTCCCTGCTTCTCATCCTTGACTTGACTTTAGGGTTTATCGGCGAATGACTCAGTTTGAATACAAACGGAATATTTGCTATTGTGTGGTTAGCCTTTGCGAGGTATGACGTTCTCGCAATAGTAACAATAATAGCTCATTTGTCGTCAATAATTCTAATAAAACATATTCTGACAATTTTTGTGGAATGAGATTACTGTGGTCAGTTTCTGAGCGCTCGGGAAATAAAATTGTGTCGAGATAGTGTTAAATATCCAGTGTAATAGCATATTGATTTTTTTTGTATGTGGGGTATGGAGGTAAATTTTACCCCCTTCCCAAGATTCGAGGGGTAAAAAGTAACATTTTTACCCCTCCTCCAAAATAAGATAGTAAAACTTTTGGATAATGTAAAGATCTTATTGAGGCAAGATACAAAGTTCACACTAAGGTAACATAACAGAAATAAAATGTGCTTGGAGACACAAAGTTTGAAAACTCTGATAGTGATACCAGCTTCATCAGCAACTGAAGAAAGAAGTTTTTAATGCTTATACAAATAAAGAATAATCTTCACTCCATGAGAGGTTCAACAAAATTGAAATTTCAAAACTAGTTAATGGTTTTATAGCTAGTAACAAATATAGGGCAAAGGTGTATGGAAATATACTTTAATTTTCAGTGTTTCATAATTTTTAGCTGAGCCGCATCAGATATAATGTTTCTTAATTTGTTTTGAGTGTATTGATTCTAATGTTTGGAATGACTAAAATAAATGAGAAAAATGCACAATAGAACCATTAAATACAGGCATCCCTCGCTATACGCGATCTCAATTTACGCGTTTTCGCTATAGCGCTATTCAAAAAACTAAAAATATAATGCATGGTCAGCTGTAATCTCGCAGTCACCCTATGCAGTGGTGGCGCGACCTTGTGCATACATATTCAAGTGAGGATATTGATATTTACTGTACATTTTGGCGTGGGGGGTGATATTGACAACATTGGAGATGCAGGGGCAGAAGTTAAACAGTCATGTATGAAGGGAGTTTGGGGAAATATTTGGCTCAAAGTTTCTGATTCTCATGATTTTGATCCTGAACACGAGCTTTCCAAATCAAGACATGACATCATCAACATATAAACATCTTTTATCCAGATTTGAAGACGTAGACCAAGCAAATGTGGATGAATTACTCCAATCCCACTCAACAGAACTTACCAATGAAGATCTTCTGGAAATGGAGAGTGGCATAAATGGTGAAGAGGAAGAGCCCTATGTTGTTGACTGTTGAGCTTTTCAAACAACTTCAACAAAACAAATTGCTGAATGTTTTAAGAACATTGACAGTGCAATTAGAATCATTAAAGATAATGACCATAACATGGATAGAAGCACCAAAGTTGCCAGAGAGATCCAGAGTTCTTTGGCTTGCTACAAATAACTCTATATAGAGAGGAAGACTACTGCCCGTCAGCTGAGTCTTGACCATTTCATCAAATAAGTTGAAATTCGTTAGTCTAAAGACCCAGGGTCTTAACAGCAGCAAAAGCTTACCATACCAGGGCCTTCAAGAGAGCAAGAGCTTACCATCCCAGGGCCTTCAAGAGAGCAAGATCTTAACATCCTAGGGCCTTCAAGAGATCAAGAGCTTACCATCCCAGGGCCTTCAAGAGAGCAAGATAGTAATAATCCAGAGTTACCAAATCTAGTTAACTTTTTATGCAATTGAAGATGAACAGTAAGTGTACCTGTAGCATTGTATTAATTAGATGCATTAATTAAAAATTGTGTTTGTTTACAAATTTCAGGCTATTGAAGATTGACAATAAATGTGGGCTACCTATAGTATTGTACTAGTTAGATAATTTAATAACAAATTACATTCATTTACAAGTATTAGGTTTTTATTTACTTTTTTTCCTTTAGAGTAAGCCATGTTAAAATCAATTTACTTGCGTTTTCGTGCTATGTGACTATTTATCAAAACAAATCACTCGCGTAGTGTGAGGGACAGTTGCACTTTTTTTCATGGTCTTTTTAATGTCATTCCCTATAAAAGTACATGCTTATAATTATCCCCCCCTAATAAAAACTTTCCGGCGCCACTGTTGGATACTAGGGATGAAAAGTGTTTTACTATAAACTGGGCTGTTGTATTCTGCTATGTCTGCATGTACAATACTAAATTTTACATATCAGGCTATTTTGTCAAGTGAATATACAATTCTCACACCACAAAATAACTAGAGTGTGTAAGTTAAATTGATTTGTTTCAGATGGTGTACAGTAAGCGTTTGCAGATTTTCCAGATACGACTATATCCGTTTGTAAATGTATTGAAAAACAGGTTGCAGGAAATAAGAAAGAATTATTCGCGTATCTTTACCTAACAATTATTGTATTGAACATTCCTTAGTTCACAACTTGTATTTTTAAGTGCGCATGTATGCACATGCTTTTGGAATGTTTAACACATACATTTCCTTGGTCTTCTTAGAAGAAATCGGCCCATTCTATTAGTTTTGGATAACGTTTCTGATATTACTTCTCAAAGAAATGGTTACAGATACACTAATAAGATGACAAATAATTAACAGAAAGGGATATGCAGCTTCATTGAGAAATAAAAATAAAACTACCAAAATTAGAAATAATTATCGGATATTTGTTGCAGAATTGAAGTATATTTTCCATTAATAGGCTACTCTCAACCGATAACCCCACCTCACAATACATTTTAGGTGTTATCTCCAGGCCTCAGCACGCTGAAAACCTCACGATGTAAAGTGTAATAACTAAACACCTTAGTTATCGCAGTCAATCACTCGGTAGCGACTTGAAAAAATAAATTGAGCAAACAATTTCAACTTAATTTTTTTGATATGGCAATTAGTTAATTTTATGTATGTGCTAGTACCACAATAATTGTTTGCGGTCCAGATCAAATCCATCTAAGATGGAAGAAAGTGTAGGTAACAGAAATGATCCATCCTCTCTATTTGAAAGTGAATATTTGGTTACGGGAACATATTCTAAGACATTGCCTATCAAACCCTTAGGCAACACAACGGACAGGAAGGCAGTTAATCTAACACCTTTATAAAATTAATCCCCATTTGACCAAATACACTTGTCATTAACTATGGCATATTAAATCAATTGGCACACACAAATATACTAATTGCCTCGTCGCCAAAATGTAGTGTTTGTTACAGACTGGTAGACCCATTTCAGATATGACTGATTTATTCCACAATGAATATAAATTATGACAGTGTCCCCACAACTCTCATGCTATAGGTGCACCAACCCAAACTTAAATATAATAAAGGTGTGTTTCATTTCAATAAATCCCCCACCAACCAGGTTTGATACGGAAATTGAACTTCATTATATCCCATACATATAATTCAGCCCACAAACACACACACACACGCGTGTACACATAAACCCACAACTTTATAACCTGTTAAAATGTTAAGATATCTATCTACATATTATCTTACCTTGATTCCCTCTAAAGTGTGGAGATGTTCCTTTAGATCTTCAATCTCCATTCTCAGTTTTTTATGCTCCCACTCTTTGCAAAGTATTCCTCTTCGAAAGTTTGTTGTTTCATGCATGGTGCGTAGTTTTCGTTGACCTGCTTTCTTTACAACAAACTATTTTTATTATTTTATCAAAATAACCACATTGTTGTCTTTATGGACATATTGAACTTTATTTGATCTTTCTGGCTATATATCAAAATATAAAAAATTTGAAGTATTTATAAATGCATTGATACAGCAAACAGTTTAAAAAATAACATATTCACGAGAATCTAATTCGGGGCTTTGAACGCCAATGAAGTCCCACTGACCTACCCCCGCAGGTCAGTCCTCACTATTTAAAACTGTGAGGGCCCGTTGCATCAACAACAATTATTGATGTTTGTGTTAGTCATAATAAATTGTTCAATTAGTGTCAACATTCTAAAATTGTGCCAATAATAATATTTCAAGCCATACATTTATCATAGCATATTGAAATGAAAATCTATTTAAAGCATTTGAAAATGGGCTGAACTATTATGAGATTGAATTTAAGTGGTTTATATAATAACATTCTTATAATTCTGGCTAATTAGGCAAGAATATAAAAATATGTCCCTTTCACCTATTTGAACCACATTTGTAACATACTTTGTTCTTTTGAGGACCTCATTTCAACCCCTACCTTCCTACCCAGCAACCCTATTATACGGTTCAAGTATAAAATTTCTTATGGCAGCTCAGCTCAGCTATTCACCCTTACCACAGCACACAATAAACATATATCTCCTTGTAATCATATTCATATAAAATCAAAATACATCCAGCGTTGACTACATAAATACTCCCCACAAATTAATCCCAATGAGATTAACATTTAGATAAATTTGAAAACTAAGACAACCTCCTCATATAAGGACCTTGAATTACTGAGTTGAATTAATTTTCAAAATTAACCTTCCTATAATTACAAATAAAATTAATTTCTAGATGGAGATATGTATCATAGTTTTAAGAAGAACAAAATAAAATATAATAATTAATGTTGATAATTGAACCTAGGTCCTTTATTTGCCAGGGTTTCCTCTCGACTTCTTCATCTTTTCTTTATACTTATTCAGCCACATCTGCGGCTACGTGGCACGGTTTTAAAAATCTTGCATTAATAGTTCCAATCAGTCTGTCCGTCTCCTGGCAGTGTATCACATAAGCATTTTCATTTTTTATACCTACAACTCTGCCAGGTCCGTAATATAATGGGTGGAGTTTTGATATCTCTCTGCCAATCACTGACAACAACTTGTGCGTTATTATCAGTACCAACTGCCCGACTTCATATTTTGCCGCTTTCGGAAATGTATTCTTATGTATGCGGATTCGTTGTCGCGCCATTCTCTCTTCCCTTTTCCGCATATTTAGGCCTGGCCTCTCTGAAAAAGTTTCTTTGCATTGGTTAAGGATTTCCCTTAACTCCTCACGCTGGTTATCATTAACTCCGGTTATTTCTTTCAATTTCCTATCAAGAATGTGGTGTATATTCTTGTT
The DNA here is from genome assembly GCA_902151445.1 of Timema monikensis. Taxonomy (NCBI): domain Eukaryota; kingdom Metazoa; phylum Arthropoda; class Insecta; order Phasmatodea; family Timematidae; genus Timema; species Timema monikensis. The sequence continues at coordinate 179,636 of CABFVZ010001317.1, forward strand.
TAGCTCTCCTTCACTAGTTCCTCCCTGGTTTACGTCTTCATTGCACCACCCTGTAGATTATTTGAGGTTGTTGACGCTTAGAGGATAATTACTAACCGACTCATTGTCCTTTAACTTACTATAATCACGGATGCATTTATTTGTTGCAGAAACATTATGTTTGTCTGGTATAGTCTCAATTGAGTGCAAAACTTTCGTCGGCGATATTACGTCATTGCTACCATTCTTCTTGTCTTGACTACTGGGGACGTTCACCGGGTCACTTTCCTTTTGATTTCTATTAGTTTTCGTTTCCAAATTATAAAACTGATAATCTTTAGTGTTGTGAACCGTCTTTGATTTACTCTCTTTGTCTTGATCACTTCTTCGATACGTATCATATAACAGTTTGGAAGGGGGGGGGGGGGGGGGTTTTCCCTNAATAAAAAACTCCAAAGTTCCATCCCAATCCTACCCAGACATAAATAACCAATGAGTATAAATAAAAAAGCAATGAGCATACATAAATAACCATTGAGCACAAATAAAAAGCAATGAGCATACATAAAAAACTAATAAAACAAAAAATACAAGTACCAACATGTTTGGAACAAGAACCAATATGTCTGGAACACTGTAAAGGGGGTCAGGGTGGGAGGGGGTTCAGGAGGATTTGTTGGGCTGTCAGGAGGGAGGGAGGGGAAAACCAACAGCTAAGAGAGCGAGGGACGTGGTCACGTGACCAGTTTTAAACCAATAGGAAAAGTGTTCTGGTAAATCACCCCAGCTACTAAGTACTTTCAGTGGAGAAAAATTTCCTCAATTGTCATCCAGAGATCAAGGAGAAAATGATTAAACTTTTTGCTCAAATTAAAACAAGAAGAATGGATATCATTTTTAAATGAATAGATCAGCTTGAACTGTTACCATTTAATTTAAAGTTAGTAAAAAGGCTTTTTTGTTAAGATTTTATCAAGTTCATGAATAAATTTTCTTTTTATACATATTTTTTTAATTTTACACTATTTTAAAACAAAGGCTAAACATTTTATGAAGCAGTAACCCCACTAATTTAAGCTACGAGCCGTTACTGCTCAGCTACCATAATTTACAAGTGAGCGACTTACTTTAATTTCTTCATTCGTTCTGTCAACGCAGACACGATTTATGAGAATTGCGTCCTCAAAATCTGAGATAAATCCTTGGATGTCAATTTCGACCAAACCTTGCTTTATTACGAGTTGAATCTGTAACGTAGAGAACATCAAAGTTAGATTATACAAAACTGGTTTTCATGATTATTTGTAAATTTAACTAAAACTATATCAAAGATGGATTTGAGCAAAACTTATTTCTAGAATATTTGATTATGTAAAGAGAAAATAAGAAAATAAAATTCAACAAAGGCAAAATTAATGACTCGTTAATTGTCTAAAGCTCAAGGTACCTATATCAAATATATATATATATATATATATATATATATATATTAAAGGAGGGATCTTCACGACAACAATATAGATCACAATTCAAAAATTACAACAGATCATGAATGTTTGATTCCATGGTACAGTAATATCAATATTTCAAAATCTAAATGATAATTTTGCGGGGACTGTTTGGCCTATGACTAAAATTATATGTGCTGAGGAAGTGAGTAAACATTTCCCTGAGAATTACATCAGGGTCCTCTCTATGATACTGGTTTATTCTTTGCCAAAATTAGAAGATAGTTTAGTTGATTACCAAGTTACATCACTAGTTATAGTGACATAATCACCTGGGCAGCATAGAATACAAGGAAACGAGAAGAAACCTAAAAATATTGTGAATCAATACTTTCACTCCTGTTTCCTCTATTACCAGAGGATTCTATGTCAGTGGCCAAGATTCACCGTTCAATGGATATCGTGAATACATAAGTTGAAGGCCTCGGCATATTACAATCATCAAGTTTGACCAGACACTTCTACACAATGGTAAAACAACTCAAGGGAAAATACTCAACTACTCCTGCAAAGATCAATTCATTATCATGTTTGGTGGAGGGAAATGGAAGTGGGTAGACAGGAGCACTTTGTTCTGAAGGATATTAGCGAAGGATATTACCACAGCTGGAAAAGATAATTGTTTATAAAAGGTTTACAGATGACCCCTACTCGTAGGGCTATCAAACCACAGCCAATAATCTCTTTACTTCAGCAATGGACATACAATTACTACATTCAATTCATAGAACTACCTGGAGCGGCGTCTCGTTCCAGTTTGACCTTTGACCCCGACGTGTAGAGAGTGTGTATTGTGATGATTACTCAATGTTGGTTTCCCCCTCCCCTCATCGCGGTTCTACTTCTTCTTGCAATCTGTTGTAATATTTGGTTTGGATGAAGTTTACATAGAGAAGAGCTAGCCTCGTAAAGATTGTTAACTCTCTAAAAAGAGTGAAGAGTGATAGATAACCACCTCGGTGACTCAGTTGGCTAACGCGGCAGATTCGTGTCGAGCTAGACTACCGAGGACGGGGGAGATATAGGTTAGAATCTCTGATGGGTGAACTGGGATGATTTTTCCCCTCGCCCTCCCCCACGCAGATGTGGGTGCAACCTTCCCAATTCCTAGTCCATTAGCGTCAATTTGAATATTTTTTTCAAAATTAACCGGGAAAATTGAATTAAAAATGAAAATCAGAGATTAGTTTTTCATGTTATTTAAGAATAACCTACTTTTTTTTTTACAAATACCAAATAATTTCGGCTAATTTACAAATAATTTATTTTCGAAAATTTTAATTTTGTAAAATATATTAGAACAAGTTAGTTTAAAGTTTATGTTTACAGATTGATTATTGTGATCAACAAAATTATGTATTTGTTTGTTTTTATGAATAAAACATAGTACTTATTAATTGATCACATATTTCAACCAGAAATATAATTATAGAACCCTAACAAACTTTGCCTTTGTAAAATAACATTCATTTCATATTTTTTGGTTACATGCTAAAAATAGTTTGGCTAATTAAAAATACTACAATTAGATTTATAAATTACATTATTATTGTTATTTAACTGGAGCTTCTCAAGTAGGTCCAATAAGAATGAATATTTATTATAAATATTTACACGAATAATATTTAAAAACTTGTTTATATGTCTTTCATTTTCTCCTACAGAGTTTGCAACATTATAATACATATCATATTCTTAAAAATAACACCTGGACACGAGAATCGAACCCGGGAAACTTTGGCTTACATATATGTATTACTTATGTATCTTAGTACACGTGTTCTGGTTTGTTCCACATTAAGGCGTAAGGTATACTCGTAAATATATATTTTAAAACTATAATTTTTTAATATATAAATATTTCAAGTATACTTTTCTTGGTGTGAGTTATATTTGTAAAACTTTTCTTTGCGTCACTACTGATTGATTTTGGGCATCAAATGTAAATTATTGTTAAAGTAATCGGTTTAGTATGGAATCCGAGAGGATTAATGTATTCATAACCTCTTTCCGGACGAATGGTGGCACCCTTCCACTCCCCCCCTTAAATTCACTACTCTTTATGGTCTACAAATATTTTTTTGTTTAATAGGAAAAGTTTGTTAAATCACATAGACATAAACGATAGGAATAAAATAAGGTAAATATATATTTATTTATAAAATTTTAACAAATTCTCCCTTCCTTTACCATTACAACCACATAAAAAGTGTTTTAAGCAGGGTGAGATAGTTTGACAGCTTTTTTTACCTTGAGATTTTATAGAATCTTCACTTTAATTATTTGAATATTTTGAGAGTTTTTGTTTTAATAATAATTTAATAATATAAAGTCTTTGTCGCAAACATAATAGCTACAAGGATAAAATTTTAATTTTTTAAACTCACACCTAGAAAATTTAAAATGTTAGTACATTCCGTTTACCCTGAAACAATTACGGCCCTATCTCATAAGCTCCACCATAGTGTATCTCATTAAGGTAAGATCCCTATCTTTCAGAGGAAATGGAGTGTACTTAGATATGTGCGGAGGAAACTAAAGTTGGGGGTAAAATTAAATTTCCTAGGTGCTAAATAAACAATAGTTCTAGTTTCAATGCATGTTTGGGCGCTATTTGAGTTCTCGTTGTGTGGGACGCTATACCTAGCAAATGCTCCACATACTTGCAGGTTATGGATGAGATGAAGTTTCTCTTTCCTGATCACTTGTAGCTCTCCTTGCAGCGAGGTAAGCATTTCCTTGTTCTTGATCATTTTCTTTTGGAACACGTTCACCGTGGCATCTGCCTCGGTCACTTCCAGGGATAGCGCTTTCATCTAGACAAGGTTGACAAGTTTCATCCAGAACTCACTGCTTCCAGATTACTGGTGAATACTGATACATTTCCTCAAAATATACACTTCTCATTCAGATAAGATAGTTTGTTACAAGTGCAACTAGGAAAATATACTGGTATTATACAGGGTGGCCCACGGAAAAGTATCCAGCAGGCGGAGATGTATCATGAACGACGTGTCAGCGGGTGCTGAAGTGTTTGCATATGGAACCATATCGAGTAACATGTGTGCAGAAATTGAAAGAACCTGACAAAGCAAAACGCGTAAATTACTGTACGTGGTTGCTGAATATGATCTTTGGAGGACTTTTGGACCCATTTCTGTATTTTATGTCGAATGAAGCGTGGTTTCATTTATCAGGTTACGTGAATTCACAGAACACGAGGTACTGGTCTACAGTAAATCTTCACATTACTCACGAAAAACCACTGCACGACCAGAAAATTTGCGTTTGGTGCGCAGTTTCAGGGAGACGAATAGTGTGCCTAATTTTCTTCGGTTCAACAGTGACTACTGCGGTTGATCTACACATGTTTGAACAGTTTCATGACCAACTGACACAAAAAGAAAGATTGTACTGCTTTTTCCAACAAGATGGAGCAACATGCCACACATCCCGCGATTCATTGGCATGGGTTCACGATTTGTTTACTGAAGAGCAAACTGTGATCTGATCCCCGGACTTATCCTCGTGCGATTTTTATTTGTGGGGAAATTTAAAGCAGAAAGTTTATGCTAATAGTCCGCATACCCTGGATGAACTCAAGGAAAACATCACGAATGCTATCTGCCACATCACTATCGAAGAGCTGCAGACAGTAACGGCTAACATGCTGCAACGTGCCCATAGGTGCATAGTCATGGATGGTAATCACGTTCAGTATCTGTTGTAACATGTGGGTATGTCAATAAAGCTTTAGTCAAGCAGTTAATTTGCTCATTCTTCATGTTACAATATGGGTGGAAGGGGATTGACCTCCTCCAATTCAGAGTGAGGCGCGTGCTGGATATAGGAGGTGGGTTACTTTTCCATGGGCCACCCTGTATATCACCATTATAATATGACAATTATTCACTTTTAAATATAACCCTTTTTAAAATGAGCAATTTAACTGTGCATGAAAATTTCTGAATACAATTATTCTAAGATGGTCTTGATTTATCTGGTGAATCTAGGAATGAGCTGAGATGATATAAAAAATTTATCACATTTATTGGAAACACATTGTGACTAAACTTTTGTCATTATGGCTGGGACTGGCTAGAGTTTTAAATGTCGGCTTACCGTCACAATTAGGTCAATAATAACACTGGAGAAATCTATTTTGATTGTGGATTGAGGTGATAATGAGCGTTGAAATGTTGAGAGTCCTGAGGATCTGGATACTAGCGTGTTCTCGTATATAGCCCACGTAGTAACTGTTATCATTCATACTTTAGCTAAACTAGCTCATTAGATAGATACCGGACATCTTAGAGTTCACGTTCTCCTCAACCAATCACAGTAAGGGTCACGTGGTACACAACCAAACAGTTATTTCTCAGTATTAAGTGTAGTCCCTGACCATGAGAACACAAATGAATCAGGACACCGTCATCTTATACCACTATCAAGCTTCCAGCTTAGAAATGGAATACTTAACTTGCGGATACATAATAAGTTGTAGGTTTGAGGGCATTACAACATACTAATACAAATATATATATATATAGACCTATATAATAAAAATTTCAGAGAAGTAGAAAATCATTTGCACGCTCAATCATACACTCATTCAAATCACAATTTATTTCAATGACTCTGAATAGTTGATTAATGATCAGACATATTTTACTTTAAAATATATTTTCCAAACAAGCCGACTAGACAAATTAAATATAGATGTGATCATATTTGTATTACCTTGAGCTCGGACTCTACTTTTAGTCGACGGATGCGGCAAAGAATGGCCCAAGTCTCCTCCGATGTATTTGGTGAAGCATTGGAAAAACTGTCGAGAGTATCCAGTCCTTTGAGGTAGTCCAAACATTCCGCTATGAGAAATATTGGTTTTTCACCGGACACAGAGCAGCGAGACAGCTCACTCACTAGAGCTACAGATGTTTGAATTCGCTGATGCATTTTGGGGCGCTTTCTAAACATTGGAATTTTTAAAAATAGACTCTAATAAATGGTATTATAGTGCATGTAAGGTAGCAAGTTTTACTTGCATTATTCCACTAAGATATAGCATATAAGATAGGGCCATACTGTAATAATTCAAGGTAAGGTAAAATATGCGTACTTCTAGGTAGTAATATTAATCAACATACAGTTTTATTTTGGTCATTTGAATTAATTTGAACCTAGTTCCAGTTCATACAATTGTATGTTTCTTGGCCTATGTAAATAAAATTAAAATACCCATTTTTAATAAATGTTGAAATATGAAACCTGGGTATGGAGATAATTTTGGTTGAGTGATCTAATGGCCTGCCATTGATTTATCCAGGCTTGTCCTGGCTCATATATACCGGTAGCTCATGGCTTTGAGAGGAATCTTTTAAAGTCATCCAAATGTCTCCCTCCTTTATGATTTCCGTACCAAAGTGTACTTTTTAAATATATTTATTTAAAATAATATTTGTGAATGAAAGTCATCAATACCAAGTTACTCAGATAAGGCTTACATAGTTTGTTTATTTTAACTTTAGGTGTTTCTATAAGCTGTTTAGAGGAGGATTTCACGGAAATTAGAAGCGTTATCTCACAGTTAAAATGTTTTTTTACACATTTAACAATATATTTAAACAATTACGTTGCCCTAATTTTATATAAAAGCAAACATCAGCCTTTAGCCAAAGGTACGATTTTTTTTTAAAAGTAGTGAAATACATTGATATTATCTTGGTTTAGTATAGATAGCTATGGGAGAGTAGAATTACATAAATTACCTTCATTTACCATGAAAGGTGGCGAGTATTTATTTTATGGTTCCACTATGGTGCAGCTTATAGACCAGAGTGTGATTAGTCTACTTTTAGCTCTAAGGGTGAACCAAGTGTGACAGTGATCACTGACACATCTAGCTCTAACGGTGATTCAAGTGTGACAGTGATCACTGACACATCTAGCTCTAAGGGTGACCCAAGTCTGACAGTGATCTCTAACACATCTAGCTCTAAGGGTGAACCAAGTGTGACAGTGATCACTGACACATCTAGCTCTAACGGTGATTCAAGTGTGACAGTGATCACTGACACACCTAGCTCTAAGGGTGACCCAAGTCTGACAGTGATCTCTAACACATGACACACCTAGCTCTAAGGGTGACTCAAGTGTGACAGTGATCACTGACAGATCTAGCTTTAAGGGTGACTCAAGTGTGACAGTGATCACTGACACATCTAGCTCTAAGGGTGACCCAAGTGTGACAGTGATCACTGACAGATCTAGCTCTAAGAGTGACTCAAGTGTGACAGTGATCACTGACTCATCTCTATACACAGTGCCCTCACTTGTATATTTTGCTGAGCTGTTCCAGCACAAGAGCTGGCATGTCGGGGAAATCTTTCTTGAAGTTTTTTTCCAGTGATTTGTCTCTGTTCACTTGCGACTCATAGATCCCCCGACACTCACTAGATAACTTCTGAAGTTGCTGAATATCCTCCTGTAGACTCTCTATGATCTTCTCTTTCTCCTCAATCTTGCTCCTGAAACATTCAGTACTCAACAACATCTGTGATATTAGGTTCTCTAAACAAACACACACGAGTCTTTTGGTTATTAACTCATTCGATTTAATTTCTACTCAGGGGAGAAGGACTCATGGAAGTTTTGTTAATTTAACTAATTTCAAGATCTTCCTAAGTAAGGTGAACGCATTGTGATAGTAACTAATCATTACTTTTAGTTGAAGCTTAGTTATGAATAAGAAATGAAAATCTGAAAGTTAATTTTTGTTTATAACAGTTTTAACGAATCTGAGCTATTATTTTTGGATCAAAAAGCAGTATTGAGAGAAAAATAAAACTAAGGCGACACAATTCATGCCAGATATAGACTATAATAAAAATCATCACAGGATATTTATAGAAAATATTTTAAATAGAAAATATACTGTACAGAATAGTAAAATACCGGTTACATTTAGAAAAATAAGATTAAACCAATTTCAAACTATTTTTTTCCTCTAGCTTTAAATTGAACTCGAAAACCTTTGAGAAAAAACAATCTCACTTTTGAAAAATTGAATAAAAATAGTTGAATTAAGTAATATACCTGAAATGCTAATAATGTTGTATAAAACTTACATACAGTCCCTTTCCTTTTTGTCTAGTAGTGCTCTGTTGTAGCAGAGTAGTCTAGCCCGCAATATCTTCAGTATCTCCGCATTGATGGCAGAATCTACCTTTAACTTGGTCTGATAAAGATCGGCCAATCGACTGTTGAATTTTCTCACACTTTCCTGAAAACCACCAACATTTACAAGTCAATCATCATCATCATCATCATCATCATATTTCCCCATACTGTAAGAGGTTGACCTACGACTTAAAGAAAAACGAGCTCTACACTCGATGACCATAATAAATAAGCTATTAACTTCCAACTCCCCACAATACCTTTCTTCACGTATTCGCTCACTCAACCCTAGTAATAATTTCAACACTCGATCACAAGAAAACTGAACTATACTCATTCCTCTTCATAGTTCCAATCATCACTGCAATTCCTTCACTGTTTCAGCTTCTCGTTCATGGAATACCCTAACCAACGTTGTAAATACATTAGAATTGAATGGTTTCAAGCGAAAAGTCACAATTAATCTGCGTGTAGAAGCTTTGTCATGAGATTGAGGAGTATGAGACGTAATCACACCTTTGTGTGTGTGTGCGCGTTCTCATATTACGTAATCCGTGTGTATTTTAGCTCTAGTTTTTATATTTTACTATTTGGGTGTTTTTATATACATCATACTGTTAAACTTCATTTTTTAATGTATTGGTTAAGTGTAAGAAATCCACCTACGTTACAATGACCTCCTCTGAGACAGAGCAAGTCCCTCTGTATCAAAACAATTATTTCTTTAAGGCGGAAAGCTCCCCCGCCCCACCACATTATATCCTTACAAAATTATCATTCGCACTCACACGACAATTTTATTTTACCATAATAATTCCAAGTTACGTTGAAAGCTTGTGAGATATTTGTTGTGTATAACGTGCACCAGCAATTGTCAACAACCCTACGTGTTCCTGCGTCTTAAGGTGGGGCGGAAGAGGGGGCGAGAAAATGACATTGTTTTTGCAGTTTTTATGATAAAATATTGCTCCAATACAAACATAGCACATATTTTTCTTCACACGGGGATATCAACAGTTCCTGGAAATCAGTCACGAGCATGGTGGCATTATCTATCAATGTGTTTAAAGGAAGAGGAAAAGTGTTCACTAAATGAGAACATCCTTGACAGATATTCAAGAAAGGTTGAGGTCACGTTGTAAAGAACATTAAACTCTGTTTGAACTGGAGCAACATTTTATTTAATTTAGCAAAAAAAATTGTTTTGCCATAAAAAGTCGCATCCCCTTCCATCCCACTTTAAGGCGCATATTTGTGCTGTGTAGAGCATGTAATGATATGAAATGGAATTATACATCTCAATAATTTATTATTCACATCATTATACAAAATTACGATATTTTAAATGAGAGTGGGTAGTAAGATTTATTTGTGTTAAGTTGTTAATTTGCAATGTATGGCGACATCTTTCTACGTCCCTGTTTAAAAAGACAACGCAGTTTTGTGGACAGAAACGCACCTGGATGACCACACCTGTTTTCTTTTAGGAAGCTTCGAGAAGGAAATATCGCTTGATATACCCCTTCAGGGTACGCATCTCTTCACTTTCCTTCCTGACGAGGAGCTGAGTAGGTAAAGTCTATGACATCTTAATCTGTGTTCTAAATGTCACGTGTCGGGAATTATCATGCAGTTTGGTGAAGGCAGGGCAGGGTGGCCTATTAAACCACGGTGCAAGATTGGTTCGCTTTAAGCATTTCATAACAACAACCAATAAGCACTGACTCCAAGGCCAAACAAAACCAACTAAAAATATATCATTTAATAAGAAGACTAAATACCTATAGCTATAGGACGATAATCTCACAATATACTAGACTAACATTGGCGGAAAGATCCGGGTTCAATCCCTGTCAGGTTCACTGAGAGTGTTTTTTCCTAAATGGTTTTCAACTTTCCCTCCATGCAAATATGGGCACACTACCTGTAAATTCAGCCTTCCTCAGCATTAAAAAATTCGAGTAAATAGCATACAGGCGTAAAATCCGAATGGGCGCGGTGCAGCACTAAAATATATATACATATATAATTATATATATAAACATTATCTGGTCCTGGAACAACATAATACGGAATTATCTAAACTTACATATTAATATGTTGATTCCTTGTAAAAAGGATTACGCATATTTATAGTGTTATATGGCATATTAATTAGCGAATAACTATTATAAAATGTTTAAATGAACATTTTTTTTAAATATACGGTTTTAAAATAACTTTTTCACATGAAAAGCCCTACCTAGAAATTAATGTATGCATACATCAATAAATTCTAACATATTTACTATCACGGGTGGGATATGGGTGGCGATAATTATTTACTAGTACATTGTTAGCACCTACTTGGTATTAAACATGTCCTTGAACTTATGAACACACTTTTGCCAACTACATTGTAATTTATGGAATTGGGAAAATGGATATTGAGGGTTAAGTTCTTCTAATACAGACCAACCAATTGGAGCCACCCTTTGAGCTATATAAAGACACACTTCTGTTTTATAAAATAACAAATATATAAACGCAAACAACCGATTAGCTGGTAAAATAATCACATTCCATGTGTTTAATTATCATGCAATTCTAGTCCAGTTTGTCGATGATGGGGAAGTTTGGGCATAACTCTCAGCCGAATCTATTGAGGGTGTTTATTCCTAAATTGTTTCAGAACTTTTTCTCGGTGTTTATATGTATACATCCACATTCAATTCAAACTCATTTACCGTAATTCACGAGAGTATTAATATGAGTATAGACATGACGGGTAGTAAGACGTGGTTGTATATTTTGTTTAATATATAAATATATTATCCATTTTGCTGTAGTACGGAAATTGCAATAGAATAGATTGTCTACGTTTCTATTGAATATTTTTGGATGGAGTATATATTAGTTTTCATTACAATCTACGAAACTTCCAACAAACAGATGTGAAGTTACTATAATGTTATAACTCTTGTTTGGCATTGAAAAGCTATAACACGTGGATAACTAAAGATCAATAACGCATGAACAAAGAAAATATTATTTCTCTTGATGTTTACTTGGATATTGTCGATTTGGTTTAAGTTATAGTTGGTTTTAAAAATACGATCATTCAAATAAATATATTTCTCTCATCCTCATAATATTGTGAACGCCACACTTTTCACTGCCAGGTATAACGGAGCATCACCTGGCGACAAACTACAACGCTACGCCTTCAACTTCTACTAGATCTCGGTTTAAAACCGACTCCAATACCACCGACCCCATTTACTACACCTTGATGCAAACTGGCAAATTACGTCATCGCTCTTCAGGATACCACTTCACCTGGGACTCTATGTCCAATCTTATTTATATATAAAATCTAATATTGAATCGGTGAAATTCCTACAGATATAAATAACTGCACATCAATAGGATATATTTAACTATAAATATCAGGTAACAAAAAAAGCATGCTTGAACTTCTTCAGGAATCACTTCAAAGCACCTGATTTATCATGCTAAAAGACGCCTGGATTAATATCCTGCCAAAAATAGAAACTACATCGAAATCGGTTAAGTGGTTCCATATATATATCTGGCTGACACTTCACAGGGACTCACACAAAAACACGCGATTATAATTACTATACTAAAATATGCCTGTATAAATACTCTACAAGAATAATAAAAATAACATCACAATAATTATGTGGTTCAATAAATGTATACAAACAATCGGATGGTTCTTTACCGTGACTCACACCCAAACTCCTGATTATACAACATAATGATAAAACCTGCCTGAATATTGGGCCAGTATAATAGTAAAAACAGCACCACAATCGGTGAAGTGGTTCTAGAGATCCTAAGTTAAAGATATAAATAAATCCGGCCGTTTCTTTCACGGAAACTCAAACCCTGACTGTGTATGCTAAAATCCTTTCTTAGCTGACATCCGAGTGAATATAAATAAATGCACCACAATCGATTATGCAGTTCCATATATCTTTGCCAACAACCATCCATTTTTAAAAACAGTACAGAGCTACAATACTTTTTTACTTAAAGATGTTTACATTCCAAACATTAAAAAAAGCATTGATATCATGTAAATTTTTTTACGCTCGTAAACCAAATACAATACTTCTTCTTGCTTTTTAATTATTTAATTCTCCTTTCTCTTATATTATATTAATACTTGCCTATGACATGGTCAGTTTCATTATTTGGATTTCTATAATTTTTTTAGTAAGGAAACATATTTGAAAAATATAATTAAACATGAAATTTATTAGAAAATGTTCATCAACGTAAATCTTATTAAACTACAATTTTTCTCAATCAAAATATTTATCAAAACTTTTTACCAATAGTTATATTGTGGCCGTTATGGTAACATTTACAAAGATATTGAATCGAGCTATGGTCTCCTAAAGCTACAGACAGTCATAATAACGTTGAAGAAACAAATAAATTCACTTTTATCACTAAAATATGTCCAATGGATAAGATTGTATCTAATATCTTTTTTTGGTCCACCCGAAAAAAATATAAAACATTTTTAATCAGGATTGGAACCCTTAAATTATATATATTTTTTTAAACTCAGCGTCCTAAAAATAAAGTAAATATCTTTTAGATTTAATTTTTTTCTGCACTGCATGTGTGGAATATAATAATAAATCATTAATAAATTAATATTTAGCTATTCACAGTAATTAAGATTCTGAAGAGGGGGAGACCTGCTTTATGTTACCATGTAAAACCAATAAATGTGGGTAGCACTGCTGCCAAAATAATGTGTGGTGTGGTTAAATCTAACAAAATAAAAGCCAGTCCATATTATATTAATGAGACTAAACATAAATAATTAACTAGGTTTATAAACAATAATTGATTTTACTAGGAAGGGAACAAAAAAGTAAAATTAATTTAGTATATCAAACCATTTGGATATCGCAAAAAGACATAACCCCTCCCCCATCTCTCCTTCCCTACAGATAAGAAATATTTTAAGGACTTAAGGCTTTCTCTAAATCCGGCCTTGGGCGTAGCCTAGGCAAACTATTCAGCAGTAATATGAGGAGGTATAGCATACCACGTGGGCTGAGCCAAAAAGTTGCTACCTTACAATTTCGACGGAGTGTACATTTTGGAGCCGCTGATGCATCTAGACATTTCATAAACAACATGGGACAGACATGCTTCAGAGTTTATAAGTTTTTATTTTAAAAGAGAGGATTGATCAGAATCTGACTCTCTAGAATGCTTAAAGCAAACGACACACGATGTAGAGGGCATATAGTTCTTCCTGTTAACTACCACACTGGAGATTTTTACCAATTTGGGAAGTAATGGAATAATAAATTAGTTTCTTTTTCATTTCCTCCTGCAATTAATAGCATCCAAAAACACAACACTGTTTAGTAATTACGCTTGTTAATAAAACACACTGTAATAGCTGGAAAAACTTAAGAATAAAATAAAATACCTCCTTACCAACAAAATAATTCGAGTTCATTTGACACTTAATTAAATAATCCGGATATTTGACTCACAAGTAAAATATAAATAGCGTTATTAACAATGTAAAACGTATTTAAAACTTCCAACTAGCTAGAAGGCCTAATTCAAACATTACTAGACGCTGATACTGCGCGACTACTGTGTATGATCTATGACGTCACCAGTTACCAAGCCGTATCTTAAATAAAACTATACATCACACTTTTTTTCTCACTATTCTAATTAAATGTAAGTTAATGTTGGGTCGAACTGCTCCTTTAAGAGATCTATTCCACAGAGTATAGTCCCCCAAGGTCAGACTGCTACAATTCAGGGTAAATATTGGTTGATAACGAGTGATGGAGATACTTACATCCCTGGCTGTGGTCAGTTTAATTCTCTCCTGATCCAACATTTTTTTGTATCTCTCGCGCTCACTCATCAGGAACTTGACCTTTTCTTCATACTCCATTACAACCCTCAGATCATCCTCATCAAATTCCTCGGGCTGCTTCTCCACCTATAACCACATCAGACATGGTGCATATTGAGAGAGACATCCTAGCAGCAGCATAAAAACGGCAATGATATAAATGGTGCATATTGGAAGTTATAGCATAAGATAATATTAACTATATAATAGTTTATGGTCATGAAATTGATAACAAAGCTGTGTGTTTTACATGTTTGCATATATTTCTCCTTTGATGATGTCGATATGACAGACGTACAAACAAATATTGTATGTGACAGATTGGGTATAAGAAGCCTGGTGCATATTACTGCATATTTCAGTTGTTAGTGCATATTTTGATGAATATGAATATAATCGCATAGATACAGTACTTTTCAAAATTTAAAATAGCATTTCCTTAATTCTCATGAACAATTCATTCATTCACACACCATTTACCCTTCATTCCCGAGGATATAGCATACGTCCCCCCCTTCCCTTCCTGAGGCCATGGCATATGTTCTCCTCTTTCCTTCCTGAGGCCATGGCATACGTCCTCCCCCTTCCCTTCCTGAGGCCACGACATATGCTCTCCTCTTTCCTTCCTGAGGCCACGACATATGTTCTCCTCTTTCCTTCCTGAGGCCACGATATATGTTCTCCTCTTTCCTTCCTGAGGCCACGACATATGTTCTCCTCTTTCCTTCCTGAGGCCACGACATATGTTCTTCTCTTTCCTTCCTGAGGCCACGACATATGTTCTCCTCTTTCCTTCCTGAGGCCACGACATATGTTCTCCTCTTTCCTTCCTGAGGCCATGACATATGTTCTCCTCTTTCCTTCCTGAGGCCATGATATATTTTCTCCTATTTCCTTCTTGATGCGACGCCTTCTTAAGGGGGACACCTTGGTGGGAAATAATTTGCCGTGCATACATTTAACTCTAAAGCCATATTTGATCAGCAATTTAATATTTCAAAATATGGTTCACGCCAAAATAAAGACAAAAGATTCCAACAAGGTATCTTTTCCTTAACAGCCATATATTTGGCTTTTTAATAATATAAAATAATTGTGAAACTGCAAATACAGTTCATTTTCAATGTCTTTTAAAGCACATTTGTGGGCTAGGCACGATGGAAAAGGACCCTTTAGTTAGCCTTCTTCTTTTTTATAGGCACACAACAAAATTGCTCAAGGTATTTGAGAAATCTTTTTTATTTTTTGACTGGATAGTGTCGCTACCAAACCATTCACTTGGCTGAAAGTAATACATGAGGCAAAGAAATGGGAGGTACATATAGAAAAAGTCAACTTATATCATTTTATTTAAAACAAAGTTTAAATTGACAATGTAAGTTTATATACACGCCCTAAGATTATTTTTTTATATAACAAAGCATAGAATTAGCTTAATGGGACTATAGAAGTGATAACATTAAAAAATAGTTATTAAATAAGCAAATAAGTAATTTAGTCAAAGTAGAATTCTCCAATGGCGACGTGATATTTTTTTGTTGGGGACAGGTTAGACAAAGCTTACCGGTAATGATTTTTTCTAAACCCACGTTAACGTATTAAATTAAATTAATTTAAGTTTTCTCATTTTTAAAAATCACTACAGTTATAAAATCTCTAAAAAATCTACAAACAGAAAATATAATATAATAAATGTTTTGAATTAAACTTAGCAAGCGATGATTACTTGTACAAAGGTTGGGCGCGTCTGTTCTTCTGACTGGCAAACATATCTATCTATGACTTTGTTGTTTTGTCCCATGGTGTTCCTAGAGAACGATTTGATTCTTTTTAACGTACTGAAACTACTCAGAAATTGAAACTGGAGTGGTTAATATAATTTGGAGGTTTTTGAACACTTCAGAAAATTAATCCTCAAAGGAATGCTAGGCGAAAAAAGTGAACAAATCCCAAACTATAGATATATATATTTTTAATGTGTCATTGCAATATATTACAAATTAATTTATCAATTTTTCTTTTGAAATAATTAGTCTGTAATTTGATTCAAAATTGCTGACTAAGCTGGGAAGTTTACTCTGTATAAAACAATTTTTTGGGGCCAACTATGGCAGAACTATGAGATATCTTTGATGGCTGGAAACGTTCTTTGAACTGTTTAATAACAATATCACGTACTTCTTGGTATTTGCCTTTATGTTTACTTCTGAGTCATGTTTAGACTGTTTTCTTGGGAGAGGAAAATATGTCTTCATCAACATTATCTTCATATCTATAAGTGTTTTCTCATAATTTAGATACAGCAGACTCAAAATGCTCTAATGCATCAGATACGGTTATGGTATTGGCACTCTGCAACTGAATCACACTGTGCAAAATATTGACATGTTTCACTATGTCATAGAAAAAAAATTAGATAAAACAAAATGTGTGAATTATTAAGTACATTTTTAAGCCAAAAGCTTCCTCAAATGTTACATCATCCCGCCTATCTTCATCTTCAATCCTCTCAAAATCTCAATCTCAACTAAAATGTTAACAGTGCTTTTGTGGATAAATATTAATGTAAAACTAGTTATAATATAAGTTAAATAATATTCAGGATAAAATTCTCCATTAAAAAGGTCTAGAACACATTTTTCTTAAATTAAGTATTTCCTAGTTATAGCCGCAAGAAGCCTAAGATTTTCACACAACTGCAAGCAATAAAGGGGTTCCTAATCTATTTTTCAATTTTAACTTTAACTAATCCGTAAATATGACAAAGTTTGTTGAGGTTAAACGTGCTAGTTACGAGAAAAACATTAATACACTCTAAGTGCTTTTTTTATGTATAAGTAAAACTAAACGAACATTTACATTAAATCAACATTTATTTGTTGGCCTTTAACGCAGGTGTCCACGAATAACTAATTTGTTTTGAGTTATTTTTTTATCTTCTTGCCAACTCGGAGTTAGAGGGTGAGGAATAGTGATAGTCACACCTGAATGTTCTAGCAGGCTCAAATATCCTAAAGAAGTAGATGAAAACATTTTGCTCTACTGTGGCACAACTTCATTGTTTTTCATACAGGGAAAAATAAAGTTTGTCAAACTTTTAAACAAGAACGAGAAATTGTGCAAATTTTCATGTTCAGGAAGCTCATACAGACGATGTAGACATGGCAGGACAATAACTCTTTGTAACACTTTACGGAGCAAAGAACAAGGAAGATACTTTGGACAAATTAAGGTTTAAATTGTTCACAAAATTGTTGTTGAAGAACAGTTTCAACCTCGCATCTTTACCTCTCTCTTAGGCCGCTGCACGACAGCATTCCTCAAGAACATACCAACAAATTCAAACAGGGTATGGAAACAACAAGAATCCCTTAGTTTGGGGTTGGAAAAACTCAGAGCACGGCTTACTTCCTGTAACCACCCCCAACGATCCAGCTCTACAAACACTACTTAAAACCATATCTGGTAAATGTATTAAAGGATGCAGAGTAGCCTGCAGTTGTCGTAAAGCTGGTATCCAATGCGCCATTATTTGTTTACATTGCCAGGGATAATCATGCACAAATATTGCACGTGACGATTTGATCGCTTGATTTCTGAAGCAACTGATGAGACTGAGGAGGTGAAAAACAAAGACATTCATCATCCCTCAACATCCAAGAGAATAAAACTGAATTAAAAGCTTTGTAGTGGATTAGGCCTACAGTGGAAACCACATGGAAAAATGCGTCATTTAGGCCTGCTATGGTGTTATGGAAACGATTATGAATACATGATTATGTCAAATATATGTCTTACGAGTATAAAAACAATTTTTTTTAATGCGTTCACCGATTATTTCCCTTCTATTCCCAATAGTAAGCTATGAGCGGAATAAGAGAAACAATCGAATAACTAACTCTATGACAGTAAATGTTTTAACTCACGCTGTGAAAATAAATAATAATATTAAATAAGATTTTGTAATAAATATTATTTATTTTGAGTTATAAAACATACATCTTTTGTAACAAATGAACTGGTTACATTTTAGTGACTAAAATAACGCATCACTTAACGTGAAAATTAAAAAACAGGTTGGGAACTCCTTTATTACGTGCAGTTAAGTAAAAATCTTAGGCTTCTTGCGACTTTAATTAGAAAATACTTAATTTAACAAAAAAGTGTTCAGTACCTTTTTTTAATAGATAATTTTATCCTGAATAATATATATTATAACTTATAGTATATATTATTCAGGATAAAATTCTCTATATCTCTATACCTATTTTTACAGTAAAATTAACGTTTGACGAGATAATCAAGAAAAACCTAATTTTGCTGCCATCTTTTCAAGATGGCGCTGTATGCAGACCTCGTAGTAAAGGGAAAACTCGGTACGTTATTGCTAGACCTTTAATAAAGTGAATTATGACAATTTTCAGATTTCCACAGATTTTTTTTCTAATTCAAATACCTGACGCTTGGCCTATCCATCAACCCTTGGAATTTATTTCCCATTTACTCAAACCAGTTTCGACCAAGTAAATTAGAACCACTTCCTGTTTCAAATAGAGCTGGTAAGTTGTTTTGAAATATTATTGTACTTTACCTAGATGTAAGTTGTTTGTCTGCTGATATCGACACGTTGCTGTGTCAAAGTATGTAATTGTATATTCTTCAGTAGAATGTTTTTAGATGTCGGGTGGGGTTAGCCCTTCTATGCTAAAACTGGTTACGCATAAAACAAAGAACGTAATATTCTAATATTGTATAAATTTTACTAAGTATATAAAACCCTTTGGTTTCATAGTACAGTATTAATATTTTTCCTAATTTTCATTAATATATATTGAATGGTTTTTTAAAATTATATTGTCAAAGAATACAAGTTAATCACCATGCACTTGGGTAATGTTATGTCCTTCTTAATTTCCTCCTCCCAGCGAACTTCCAGTACGCCATTCATCATGTTAATGAGCGCCAGCTCCCGGAAGTTGTCAGCCATCTCAGCAAGCCTGTGCGCCTCCTCTTCTGCCATTTTCAGATCCAAGATGTCCTGCTCGCTGGGAGATACGTATGGCCTCACAGGTACCTATTAAAATATTCAATCAAGGGAGTTAACAAGGTTTTATACAAATAAAACCCAAGTAATAATCATTGTGTTGCAAAACATATATCCAATTAGATAAGAACTATTATATGAATTACTTGACTTCCATACAAATGTTTGGATGCTGGCTGAGCACTTTAAGAATAGTTTTCATAACTTATTTATATTCTAGCACTAACGTACTTACCGCACAATTTAGATGGTTACAACATTTGTAATGTTGGTATTTCAGAAACCTGGGACATTTGATTTACAGGGTTACACAATCACAAGAAATGACAGACCTACCGAAGGACTAGTGTGGTAGATACCATTATGGGTGTTAAAATATAGGTAAATTTATCTTTTCAGCAAATGTATATGTAATGACTAATGACATGTGATGCGCAGGTGTGTGTGCGCAGTGAAAGTAATACTGTTTTGTGTGTGTATGTGTGTGGGATATAGGAGAGTTATTAGTCAAATGAATGTTGCCGCACACGTAAGTAGCTTGGGGGGGCGTATCAGTACAGCTCGCTTATTGGCTGAAATTGGTCACGTGACCACACCTCCTTGCTTTATGATTGGCTGTTGGTTTTCCCCCTCCCCTTCCGCCCTCCACTCCTCATGACTTCTTTTCCGTGTTATAGACATGTTGGTTCTTGTTCCAAACAAGTTGGTACTTGTAATTTCTTGTTTTTTATGAATACTCATAGCTTTTTTTATTTGTTTTTATGTATACACATAGCTTTTTTATTTGAAATTAAAGGGTTTTTGATTCATTGATTAGGATTGGAATGGGACGTGGGAGATTTTTTTATTGGCATGCGGTCCATGGCGTCAAGCGTTCCTCCCTCATCATCAGAGGGAACATGGAGCACGAATCTCTCCTGACGACCGTTTGGAATAGAGTGTGATAAATGGTTCCACTGCCTTGACACCCCTTTCACTTCCCCTCCTTAGAGATATTTGTTGCAACCCCTTATGTGGTAATTGATTTTTTCCGGGTGACTCATAAGTGGCGCCAGTTTGGCGGGTCGACAAGACAAGTCGGGACAAGAATAGATCGTGACCTTGAATGAAAGTGCAATAGGTTTTCCCTGGCGTCAGTTTGGCGGGACGACAAGACAAGAATAGATCGTGACCTTGAAACTTTAATGTCCTGAGGTTGAGTCATGCAAATTGACGTTTCTTTGAAAATCAGAAAGAAAACTGCTGAAAATTAAACAGATAAAACTATTACAAAATCTAATATAACTGATTTACCTCCCATTCCTCGACCTTCATGATGGTCAATGGTCTCTCTTCAGGTGTCCACTCAGGATCTTCAACGTGAGTTGGGTCTTCTCTAAGTTCAGAGAGGATGTAACGTAATCGTTCATTCCTCTCCACCACCATACTGATTTCTCTCTCCTTCTGGTCGTACATGTCATCAAATTTATTGTTGAACCACAAACGGCATTCCTGACACACACTCTGGAACAAACGTGTAACTTATTCCCATAAAGTTCTTTGGAAGGGCTCAACTGAGAGAGGTCTGTTGCATGTACTTTAGAATTAACATGGTAGGAAGAGAGGATAATAAAATAAGAACATTTTTGGTCAACAATGAACTGAAATCCTGGTCAGCCGCCCCACTGGTTTGGAGGCTCTCCTCACGATTATTTTTTGAAATTTGGATGCCATTAAAATTAATTAATTTTGAAAATTTAAATTTTTTTATAAGTTATTTGGAGTGATATTTATTTATCCAAGAGATTTTTGAAATTTTATTGTTGCTTTAATTCTATAGGTCTCATTCGAATGACATTAATCCCCAAAATGTCTTCCTTTATTTATAAGAAGGAAAATAATAAAAATAAAATTATCATTTAAAAGATTTAAGGAAAAATACTATTCTCGACAGTTTGCATATTGAATATTAATACAATCACTTTCAAGATTGTTTGTTAGAACATTTTGAGTTGATCTACATTCAAAATTTCTTGCCATTACATTTTGAATGATTGATCCTGAGTCACTCGACAGCTGATTGGCGGATGGTCAAAATAAAGTGACAGGGAGACTGTCATATTGTTTACCTACCAATACCTTTTTATAGTTTTGGAATAAATATAAATATTTTAACCAAGCGTTATGTAGTTTTAATTAGTTTTTAAATTAATTTTGATACAAGGCTTTCTTTCAGCTCCATTTTTTTTTACTTTCTCACTATCTTACAGGCAGAAAAATTATTTTGATCGTCAAAAAAAATCTAACTCAAAATTTTGATGAATGTTGACGTTTCATGAACCCCCTAATCAAAAAAAGTGTTTTTAGGATTGTCGTCCGTCTGTTTGTACTTTGGTGCAGAGCCTAAACTATTTTACCGATCGGTCTAAAACTTGGTGTCGGGTTTTAACAGGGTTTCCCCGAGGAGTTTTTGGAATTGGATATCTAACCCTAACATTAAGGGTAGTTTCCTTAAGGGAGAAAAATAAAATTGATTTTTATCAAAATCGGCTCTAACGATTTTGATTAATTCTCATTTATAAGCATTGAACAAAGTTATAAACAAAATGGTTACTCTAATTTTTTCAGAAAAATAATTTTAAGGGTTCCGGTCTGATGCTTAAATTCTAATATTTGATAACATCTCCAAAACTATTTGAGATATGAAATTACTCATCATTGAAAATATTTAGGTCTAGTTATAACACAAATATTTTAGTTGAAACAAATTTTTATAAAACCAATCATTTTCAAGCTAAACGAATATATATTTATATATATATTTAATTTTTCAAACACTAAAGGTAAAGTGTCGATGTTTCATGACCCCTCGAACTCTAAAAACTTGTTTTTGCGATGCCGTCTGTCTGTGTGTCTGTTAAATCCTAGAATTAAGAGTAGTTTAATAAAGTGCAAAAAAGAGAAAAAATGATTTTTCTCAAAATCAGCTATAATGATTTTGATTCAAATTTTTTATATGGGTGTTGATTAAGATTATAAATAAAATTGATATTTTCATTTTCCCATAAAAGTTACTTTTAGGGTACTTACAGAAGTCGAAATCTCCGCATCTACGCAACTATTTGAAATACTAACTAACCTATAATTTCAAAATTGTAGTAGTCTACTATTAAAAATTAAAAAAACTTGTATATGAAATATATTTTTATAGAACAATTAGTTTCTGAGATATAGACAAATATATTAATACAATTTTGTGAGTTTTAGTTGCAGATATATACTACTTAAGTTTTAACGCAATAATTAGCTAATACATCTTGTGAATGTGGGGAATGCCAGACCGCCACCGTGGTTCGGATTCCACGTTAAACTGTAAGTCCTTCATTTAATCTCACAATCACCCTACCATTACACATTAGCGTAAGTGCGTATAACCCGAACGGGTAGTAAGACGCGGTGCTAAATAATAATAATAATAATTAGCTAATGCAAGAGATTAAGTAAATAAGTAAGTCACTCCAAAATTTGATAATCATTTTCCTTTAACCTCTTAGTGGAAATGTTTGTACAGCAATGTTCTATCATATCATTTTAGACTCAATAGTCAATAATCACCTATTTTATTGGTCAAAATTTATAAATGAGGAATTTAATAGCAATGCGATAGCTATGAGATGTGCAACCTTTACAGGGTTATGGTTGCCTTTAGTGAGAGTGGTAGTCGAGAAGTAACGGGTTGAGAGGAAGTCAAGTTTTTGGTAACTAACACCGGGATGTTCGTCGATACCTGAATACCACCCGACCGGGGCGTTGCTCTGGCCTTCACGATTGCCAGACTAAACACCCCGTGACTTCTTTTTGTGGGCAAAGATCAAGGACACCATGAGTGTCCCCCCATAGCCCCAGCAACTGAATGACCTTAAACAACGCATCTTTTTGCTGCTGTGGAATTGATATCCGAGGATATGCTGGGTCGAACTGAACTACCGTCTGCGCGTTTGCCGTGCAAACAATGGTACCCACACCAAACAGCTTTACTGCTTTTGAAACCTGGAGAGTTCTTCTGTCTTTTCGTGTCATAACGGTTGTTGTATGTCAGTTCATAGAAGAATAAAACCGTTTCAATTTGGCACCATTACTTTTGAATAACCCTGTAATAAAATGTCGATCATTTTAACCGGAAGTCAAAATTTTTATATGAAGTGTTGACCCTTGTGGCCCAATATCGATTTTTTTTCTGTTCAAATATACAAATGAGAACTTTACTTCTTTAAAAGTAAAATAATAAAATATAAAAATTTAAAATTGGGAGTCAAAATGTCTTAGGAATGTATTATTTCGTTTCACATATATTAAGAGGGTTGAGTAAATATCTACAATTTTAAACAATAGAGTGAGAAAGTCCGTGTGGAGTTCCGTACCATTTATTTAATATAAGCGGAAGTAACGTAAATCTAAACGGGGATACATTTGTTACAGAGACCTGGGGGGTGGGGGGGAATGTTATCCCAACTGTCCCTCCTAATACCAGTTCCACTACCACTCATACTATCTATCAAGGATCTGATGTTTATATCACTTTATGCATGAATATATTTATGTAGTATTAATAACTTTGGTAACTATCAGATATATTAAGTTCGTTAATAACCCTAGTACAATACATAGACTTGATAATTAAACATTGATCTTACATTCTGGCGCTCTTTCATCTTAAAATATATTCGTCGTTAAAGCCAGTTCAGACAGAAGTGGTGGTTAGTATTCCAACTGGGCCTCGCTATCCTTTTTATGTATTTTGAGGAAAAATTTTAGTCCAATTTATTATAACTAATTTTGAGTCATTGAGGTAGGCGAGAGTCAAAAGTGTTCATTACATTTATTTATTTGTAAATGTTAGGGATTATTGTTGTCATGGTAGGTGAGAAACTTAAGGTGGGTTTTTCATTTTGTAAAACGTAAAGCTAGTGAATATGATCGTTGGAGTAGGTGGGGGCATTAAACCTATATTTTCTTGTTTAATTATGTTTATTTATCGCTTAAATAGGCGAGGGTTTTTCTATATGAAAAGTTAACTTGTGATTATAATTATTTTACTCAAATCTTATTCCATTCAGTGTTCTATTAGTCGTATTAGTGTGTGTCCGTGCGCTGATGTTTGATTGTTTTTCATTCACGTATTAGTGTGTCCGTGCGCTGATGTTTGATGGTTTCTCATTCGCGTATTAGTGTGTGTCCGTGTGCTGTTTGATTGTTTCTCATTCACGTATTAGTGTGTCCGTGCGCTGATGTTTGATTGTTTCTCATTCGCGTATTATGTTAGGGATTTATTATTTAGATTTAGTTTTATTTAGCTTAAAGTTATTTAATAGTTTTAATTAAAGGCCATTATACGTGTCCCACTTAATTGTTAGTTTGACTCTTATAGAACAGATGAAGGACGTGTTTATATGCATATCTACTTACGGTAGATGTCACCCTTAAGGTGGTTAATTTTGTCTCTTCAAGATTGTAATTTGAAACATAGTCGCGAAAGGACCTGAATTTTGAGGGCCTTAGAATTTTTATAAGTTCTGTGTGAATTTATACCTACAGTATGTGGGAGCCTGCACACCTTATTACTATTGCATATAGACTGTATTTAAACCTTAGGGATATTTATGTGTTATATGACCGCTCCATTTTGTATGTGATTTGTGTGTACAGCCTAAGCCTTAATGCCACTAATGCATTGCATTATCTTGTACCTTTTGTATGTAACGATCCAATTTCCTACTTAATGACCTTTTATTAAGTGCCGCCTCTTAGTACCCTTTTGGGCTATACGCCTATGTACTAATAACAATAATGTGCTGGGTATTGGGAAGTTTAAATTTAGATGAAGTGTACCCACATTTGTATGGAGGGAAAGTGGAAAATGTACTGATTTTCTCTCCATTGCTAATAATATCCAGCAATTCTAAGATAGTCTAAAGGGTAACTTATGGTTTCGACGATAAAAAAATTGTAAAGGAATCCAGTAACAATATATTGTCCTTAGTGGACAATTTTATTAACTTGTGGAACCCTAATCAAACTTCCCTTTTTACAAAAAATTACATATTTAGACAATTAATTTAAAAGGAATAAAATACCTATACTATGGACATTTTTTTTTAGCTCAAATCAAACTGGGAGACTTCGCCTAGACTGAAAGACAAAATTACAAAAAAAGGGAAGATTTGAAGACTTGGACCAACTCGTAGTTACCCAAAGGGATATTTGAAATCGTTACAAAGGTTACAAATATGAAAGGTTTAGAATTTATTATTAAACAAACAAATTTTGTAGTTAATTTAAAAACAAGAGAAAAAGTTTCACATTCATCATAAACTTACCGATTTGTTAAAAATGTTACATTATTCAAAAACCTATTTCCTTAGTAAAACACAAGAGAAAAACAAAATTAATAATGACAGACATAGCGTCCAACGATCATGCCTGATGCCCTTTATAGTTATAGTTATAATTTAGAACACGTGGTATATAGGATCACGACAGTTACATATGTAAATCAGTACAAAAACAATTTAGGAAAAATCTCCCTCAGTAAACCCAACTGAGGTCGAACTCTGATCTCCCCATCTTCAGCATTCTAGTGTATTGCAAGAGTAACCATTGAAACCGGTGACCGTTAGGCTATAATCTATAAATTAAATTAATAAAGTAAACGGTTACTGTAAATGACACAATTAACTTGATGCCCTCGTGTGTTTGATTTGAATTCACCTACCTTCAACAGCGTGTTCTGATTATAGAGATGAAGGTATGTGACCAACTCGTACTGTGAGTAACCTAAAGGAGAAGGATCGGTGAACTCGTAACTTCCCGAGCCACTGAGGACGTGTAAGTCCGTTATTTTCTCCCTTTCCTCATCTTCCAAAGAATCTTCCACGGCTAGAAGGGCCTTTTTAATCCTTCCCGCTTCATCCTCATCCTGTTTTAGTGGATCTTTGGCCAGCTGAAGCTTAATGGTGCTGAGGCAGGTTAAACAAGTTATCACTCTCAACAAACATCCTATTTGTTACAGAATATTAATTGTAAACTCTACGACAGAATGAGACAAAACAAAAATGAATCACAACTATGATTTTGTTCTCATTAAAGTAAAAAAATAATTATTAAGTAATCTAAAGATAAAATTTCTTAGTTATATTTGTGTTACTTGTGGAGGCTATGCATACAAGTCGTTTTATACTAAAAATCTTATTTTGAGTATCTACCTTTGCCTTTTAAGATTAATACAATCAAGAAGGTTTGTAATTACCCAATAAGTGTGAAGGCACAAGAGCATTGCTGTTCAGGGTGAAAATTACATAGAAATTAGTATGTATATTTTTATATCAAAGAGGTTTGTCAATAAAAGTATTAGGTTATATTTGTATAAAAGAAACGGTGAAAATAAAACAAAAAAAAATGCCGCCAAGCTAATCTCTGTAATCTGATTATCATTGTTGCCCTTTTAGCTGTGTAGTGATAACAGGACCAGTCGATTGTGCCGGACGGAATTCCGCCAAAAGATTTACGATATCAAACACCCTGCCATTCATATTTCCACCTAATGGCCTCAACCCCTCCATATGTCATCCAAATTGTCAACCCTCATAACTAAACTTGTCAGGATCATTAATAGATTACAACCTATATATTTCTATCTTTGGAGAATATAGGAATTTGTTCAAACAATTTTAGTGACTTATCTCGCGCCTTTAGACTTGAGGAATTTCGACAAACAACGGTGTGTTGGTAATCCTGCATTAGTTATACTTCAATAATTTCAACATCCTCCATCACTCATGTTGTCTAAGCCTAAAGAATTTAAGAGAAAGTCCATAGGAGAAATATCTAAACGACGGTTGATGAAATAGTATTCCTCATCAATTTCAAAACATTTAGTGTAACTGAGGACAGTTAATTCCTAAATATATATAGATCCTACCACACTTGCAAACTAGCTCAACTCCAGACCCATAAAGCTAATATTACTACAACTGCTGATGCAACTTACCTTCTTTCCATCTCACCACAACACCACGCCTGAAACGGTGAGCTATCATTTTACACACCCTCCCAACTCACTGCCCTGATAACGTTTGACTATTGCCGACCATACCTTTTCCCTAGTTGAAGATAATCGTTGGAATAGTTTTCGCTTACTCTCTCCAGCTCTAAACCTGAGAGGACTTGTCTAGTATCTTGCAACCCCTTTACTGTGCGCTTAGAGAGGATATTGTCTGCACCAACCTGACAGGACTTGTCTAGTATCTTGCAACCCCTTTACTGTGCGCTCAGAGAGGATATTGTCTGCACCAACCTGACAGGACTTGTCTAGTATCTTGCAACCCCTTTACTGTGCGCTCAGAGAGGATATTGTCTGCACCAACCTGACAGGACTTGTCTAGTATCTTGCAACCCCTTTACTGTGCGCTCAGAGAGGATATTGTCTGCACCAACCTGACAGGACTTGTCTAGTATCTTGCAACCCCTTTACTGTGCGCTCAGAGAGGATATTGTCTGCACCAACCTGACAGGACTTGTCTAGTATCTTGCAACCCCTTTACTGTGCGCTCAGAGAGGATATTGTCTGCACCAACCTGACAGGACTTGTCTAGTATCTTGCAACCCCTTTACTGTGCGCTCAGAGAGGATATTGTCTGCACCAACCTGACAGGACTTGTCTAGTATCTTGCAACCCCTTTACTGTGCGCTCAGAGAGGACATAAGCTTGACTGCTTCTAAAGGTAGGCGTCCACTGGTCCGCTTCACGTGGATAGGATTTATTTATTGTACTGACTGAGTCCACTGCATTCTGAGCATACGGATTTCCAAACAATAATCATCAGTCTCCAAGTATCTATAATGTTATCACTTTCACTGGTACTTGTCAGGATAAAGCTAAAATATTTTAACTCTTTCATTAACCTAACAGATGGTGATATTGTATAACCAATATAATTTTACTTTAAAGTATTAATTCTCTGATCAAAAAATTGTTCTTTATTTAATCTAAGTATTTTTACTTTGATTTTAGACTTATCAAAGCTATTTTGAAAAAAATAGGTTCTTGATTTGATTCGTGAGTAATATGTGACTAGTGATGTGAGGGGGAAATAATA
This sequence comes from Timema monikensis, assembly GCA_902151445.1. Lineage (NCBI taxonomy): Eukaryota > Metazoa > Arthropoda > Insecta > Phasmatodea > Timematidae > Timema > Timema monikensis. The sequence goes on from CABFVZ010001317.1 coordinate 208,397, forward strand.
AATTACTTATACGCGAACTGGTGGAGGACCAAATTGTAAGATTAAGTTCACTAACGATTGACCCACAAGAAGTAGTTCTCATACGAATAAACAAAAATAAATAGTTCGCAAATTACTGAACCACAGTAAATAGTTTGCGAACGACTCACCCACAAGAGGTAGTTCACGAACGACTGAACCACAATAAGTAGTTTTCAAACAGCTAAACCATAAGAAGTAGTTCACGAACTTCTGAATAAGAAGGAAAAGTTCATGAACGACTGAACCTCAAGAAGTAGTTCACAAACAACTGAACCACAAGAAGTAGTTCACAAACAACTGAACCACAATAAGTAGTTTACAAACAGCTAAACCATAAGAAGTAGTTCACGAACTTCTGAATAAGAAGGAAAAGTTCATTAACGACTGAACATCAAGAAATAGTTCACAAACAACTGAACCACAAGAATTAGTTCACGAACGACTGAACCACAATAAGTAGTTCACGAACGACTGAACCACAATAAGTATTTCCCAAACGACTGATCCACAAAAAGTAGTTAGTGAAATACTGAATCACAACTATTGAACTATATAAATTAACTGTTCATTTCAGTGGGCTAGATCCCTTTGAAATGTTCCCAATCAACCGTTCTGCTCATCTCTAAACTAAACAGAGAGAATAAAGCTGAGAATTCTGAATATGAAGTCACAGTCGCATATTAGTATGCTCTGATGCTCCCTGAAGGGGAGCACGAGAGCCAGTTCCAACACGCACCGACCAATTGGTAGCACCGTGTGGTTTCGGACTCTAAAGACGGGATATCCCGTTTCACGAAGCTCTGGAACAAAGAAAAACATATTATTAATATTGGTGGGGGAAAACGGAAAGTATATTGGGGAACCGAATAAGGGTTGTTAGAGTTACGTGCAGAGTCACTATCTATTGGGGGCTGGGTGAGAGCCTCCCGAACCACTGTTTGACACTTCTCGCTTATCCAAGCAGGGCTTTGGGACATCGACGGCAAACTCCAGGTCTAATGACGTAATTCCCAAGCCCCTGAATGAAAGGATTACAGGCACCAAAAAGTATGTTTTAGGAGGATTGCATCAGATTCTGGAAGTGGTCCTTATTGGTAGGCATCTCCAGGTCACGATGCAAAGTCACATTCCAAACGTACTAAGGTGCGTCCACAATGACCCTCAGACACATGCTCTCGAACACCTGCATCCTCCTCATATACGTGTCCGCCAGGTGGCCCCAAGCAGGGCAGGACACACAAAGTCGAAGATCAGCTTCCGTTCCTTGTGGATAGGGCGCTACTCCTGTTAAGCAGTGGACCTAGGATTTCCAGCCTTTGCATCACCTTGTTAAGTCTCTCAGTACAGTGTAGTCACCAGGTCAGTTTGGTGTTCAGCGTAAGTCCCAGGTACTTAACAATGTTCACCCAACTGATCTGTTCTCCAAATAGCCTGAGTGGGCCCGGCCTGTAGAACTTTCTTTTCCACGTGAAGAGCACTGCTGTGCTCTCCTCCACGTTAATACTTGTCCTCTAGGTTGTCAGCCACCCCTCCAACTGCGTCAGGTGTGTCTGGAGTTACCTTTCCACCAGCTGTCCTCGCCACGACTCCGCTACTAGAGACATGTCGTCTGCATACAGTGCCAACTTGATGTCTGGGGATTTATAAATGTTGTTCATATACAGACTGAAGAGCACCGGGTCCACGAGGTAACCCTGTGGATATCCAGCCCAGATGCTTCTGACTTGGAAAATGGCGTTCCCAAAGGTAATGGAGAAGGTGCAGTGGGATAGATAAGATGGTAAAACCTTAACTAGGTAGAAGGTTAGGTTCAGGGAGAGGGAGTTCGAAAAGAAGAGCATCGTGCCAAACACGGGAGAAGTGCCACGTCTAGAAAGACAGCACCAGTCAGCCAGTTGATGTTGAAGTTCCTTGAGACCTGCTCCATGTGCCGGATGAGTTAGTGAGACGTAGCGTGTCCCGCCTGAAAGCTGAACTGCTCATTCACCAAGATGCCCACCTCGCAAATATATCAGGTCAGTCTCGTCAGTAGATGTCTCTCGAACAACTTTCCCAAATAGTCAAGCAATCTGATCGGTTGGTAAAACAACGCTAGGGCCGGGCCCTTACCCAGTTTATGAAAGCAGGGGACCTTGGTGTGCTTTCAGAGATCGGCGAAGTAACTCAGGATCAGGATGGCGTTGAATAGCTCCACGAGGAAGTCTTGTCCCCCTAGAAAATGTTCCGGTATTCTTGGACCATCTCGCGAACTTCATGGACTTTTCGGCTCTAGTTGGCCATGATTACTAGATCCCTCGAGATTTTCCAAGCCCTCCTTAACCGATTTTTCTCCCATACGTACCTGAGGATATAATCTGGCAAATAAGCTTGCAGCGCCCTCTTGGACGGTTCCTTTGCGTCGAAGCTTCTAGCGACCCCTTGATGGCGGACGTTATGAATTCCACACCACGATCGATTTCTGCTGCTGTATGAAAGGTAGAGTTGGGTCCCAACCTCTCTTTCAACACATTCGTGAATCTGTCCCGGTCATTGCGCTGAAGGTCGGGTTATTTGATAGTATCTATGAAGGACACTGCGCGTCCCATGCTCACGAGAACGAGATTGTGATTCAGCTAGAGACTTCAGCACTAATCGCTTTCCGACCCCTCTGAAGACAATGAAGTCAAAGACGTCCGGGAACAAAGGAATTATGAGGGTATTGGATAGGGGTGGGAGGGTCGAAGGCCTCCAAGCCGTGTAGATCTATGACGTTATGGGGCAATCCACAACAAGCGCACATAATTATCCCCCCTAATTAACCCCCTGAAGAGTGCTTAGCGTTGAAGTCACCATCGATTAAAACAGGCGTGGTACCTCAAAAAAGCACCTCAATGTCAGTTCTCGTAGCCCGGTCAAATCAGTGGTATGTAGGGAAGTAAATGGAAATAAGACGCACTGGGCCAGTAGAGGTCACCCGTTGGATAGCCATTGCTTCCATGTGTTGGAGGGGAGGAAGCGATACGGTGTGATGGTCAAGACCCATTCAGACCAGGACCATCATCCCACCGCTTCCCACATCCCCCGCTTAGTCGCTCCAATGGCAGATAAACTCTGCTAACGATAACCTCATTGCGGAGCGCAAGTGAGTTTCTCCCAACAGCACTACGTCAACACGATGCTTTTCCAGGAAACTTTCGAGCTCAGACTTTGTTCTTGCGACTCCGTTAGCGTTCCATAGTGCGACTGTGAGCTCCTGCAGCACTGGTGGTCCTCTATTCAGGTGTACAGCCATGAGAAACCAGGAAGTGGATTATGTACTCCATGACCCGGTGGCCACTATTACTCCTCATATATTCCTGGACCTTCCTCAAGAGACGCAATGAAAAGTCCAATGGATCCAGCCCTGGAATGCCCTTTAGTAACTCAATGCAATTATTAAGTGTGGGGGTAGCAGGGGTGGAAGAGGTAGGAGTGGGGAAGGTAGGAAAGGTTGAAGGAGTGCGAAGGTGTGGGAATAGTGAAGCAGGGTGCTGAGAAGGGGAATTGAGTGTTGGGATGGTGAGAGGAGTGGATTTGGACGGGTCCCCAAATGAGAGGAAAGAACGAGTTGCTAATGATTTTGGTATCGTGGCTTTGGCAGGTTTCTTGGCCTGAGGTGAAGGAGTTGGTCTCCCTGACAACACACTGGTGAAAGATTGCACCAGCAGCTTTTGTGTTGGAACTAGAATCACGGTTACCTTCCGTACTGCAACGTACCCCATGGGTTTCCAGCCCTCACTTGGACCATCCGTCCTCCCTTCTTGACCCTTGGAGGCCCGCACAGTCATTGACGCCCACAAGGAGCTGTACGTGGGACAGCCCCACCCTGCCGAGGATCTTGCCAGATCTTGCACCGAACTAGGCCACTGGGAGTCTTGTATTTCTTCACTTTTACGTGGAGCCTACACAGGACTGATATGGAGTACATCCTTTAGGTATAAACTCCCCGGGAGTCATAGAGACAATGAAGTTCAGCAATAACTGCCTTTCTCCGGTCTTCTGATCCCGTTTCCACTGGTAGAGCATCTGGTTGACGGATTTCACGGGTAAAACCATCTCCACCAGTTATTTCTGGTTGTTTCCAGAGTTTTTCTGTGTCAGGAGTCCCTTAACCACGACCCTGACCAGTCGCTCCGGTCCCAGCTCGTAGGACCAATACTGGATCACCAAACTATGCCAGAACTTCTGGAGGGTGGTGGATAGCCCTTTCCACCTTGAAGTAGTCTTCTACGTCACGCATTATAATGGATCTTCCCCTTGGCTTTGTGAGCTGGTCCAGAACCCCTAGTACCAGGCTGTGGTAAGGAACGGCTTGCGTTGTTATCCTTAGGTTTCCGCCACTTCCCACCTTTGCCCAACGTTGGTGTAACCAAGCCCGGGCTACCATTGACCTCACTCTTCACCAGAGCTACCACCTAAATGGTTATGGTTGCCCCCAGTAGCTTCCTAGTGTTGCCGGCCTTACCCCTTTGGCGGAGTCTTACGTTCTGAAATTCCTCATACTTATTGTTGGACTCCTAGCTCGACTCATCACACATAAACGGGAGGTCTGATCCTGAAGACAGTACCCCCACGTCTACAAAATGACACGAGCTGTTGACAGGCACAAAGCGTGTGAGCCAGTCTACTGACTCTAAAGAAAATTCATCGGGGCGTTTCTTACCTACCGACACCCCTTGACGGGAGGTGTTAGAGTTGATGCGGGTTTTTGAGGCCCTTGAAATCACACTCGCATCAGTGCCACTAGCAGGGGTCTTTACTGGTTAAAGACGATTGGGATCCTCCTTGTCAGGGCTTCCGTTGGCACCATTAGGTTTCCACCCATCGTGCTGGCGGAAGCTTTCGCCATCATTTCCAGTTTGTGGGCTGTCAGCCCTGAAAAGTTCCTCCAGTTCTTTTTGGCCGTAG